>JAUZNJ010104744.1:0-34171 GCA_034780135.1 Jordanella pulchra | reverse complement strand
GAGATCAAATGTGGGTTTTTTTTTTTAGCATGTAGGTAAATAACATGACTCTGCATGTTTAGGTTCTTTTGCGGCTGCAGTGAGGAAAGAGAGGCTGATCAAACCAAGACTTTGTCAGCAAAACAAGCTGCTCACTGCACTGAACTGATTTACTTCCCTGATCCTAGAGAAGCTTTGGCTGTGTGCAGCATGTAACCAGTTTTAAACCCTGTGCAGCCTCTGGGATGTAATAAAAGGACTGGCATCCAGTCCCTCTGACCAGTGGAAACCTCTCAGCTGCTACATTTTTATGGTGCATTCAAGGAGATCTGGTACACTGGATTATCTTTATATTAAAACATCATTCAATGTGATTTACAACTTTTATTCTCAAAAATCTTCACTTTTAAAAAAGAAATTCTCCTCATTAGATGGAAGTGAAAAGGTGCTGTTTTTGTGCACTGTCACGCCCCTACTTGTTACTGTTATTAAATCAAGCCGTGTGTTTGCAACTAATCCTTCTGACCGTTGGTTTCCAGCTGGCTGCTGCACGTCATCCAGACATGCCTCCAAATTCTACAGGTGACTCTTGGCTACATGCTGATGCTCTGCGTCATGTCCTACAACGTCTGGATCTTCCTGGGCGTCATCCTGGGCTCAGCGCTCGGTTACTTCATCTCTTTCCCCCTGCTGGGCCAGATGTCCCTTTATTGTCGGGTCAGAAATTGAGGTAAAAGATCCTGATGAGGAAGGATCACCTGTTCTGGACACTGGATTTCAAAAGTCACTTTCTTTGGACGACGACTTGCATTAAACTGAAACGGGGGAAACAAACCTGCTGGAGTCAGTCAGTCAGGAAGCAGGCCAGTGTGGACGTGATCACAAATAATGTGGTTTAGGTGGCTGCTAATGGGATCGGAAGTTAAAGCAGCCGTCTAGTCAGGAGTTGTGTTTAGAAGAACAGTCTCTGCTGGACTGAACTCCTCTGTCTGTTTAGTCAACAAAAGCTGTGAAACCTGCAGCGCGTTTTACTAACTTCTATACTTTGAACCACAGAAACACTAAACTTTTGGTCAGAAATGTGTTGGGTTTTTTTTTCAATTGATTAACATTTTTGTTTTCCTAAAGGAAGAAAGTTAGTTTTTCTCTCAGAATTTGGATGAAATCTTAAAAACCTTTTGTGTTCTCAGATCATATCTGCTAGTTGAGGAAACTGCTCAAGTAATCTTTTTTTTTTTTTATAGTCTGGAAACTCCTGAGTTGGGTGTGATGAGTCATTTCGGCCATCCCTCTGTCACATGCTGTTTTTTTTTCTTCTCCTTTGACAGAAAACTGTGACATCGTCTTGTCTCTATTTGTTCTAATTTAAAACAAAAAAATTAACTTTTTATCCCGCACATTCAGAACCTGGTAATCAAACTTTGTGATTAACTGTTCACGGATTTGTTTGAATGAAAAATGAAAGATTAAAGCTGCTAAGATCATTGAATTCCTTCATTTCTTATCTTTAATGCACAGATGTTTTTTTTTTTTTTCTCCAGTTGAAATTCTAACACATTTAATGTAAACTAGATGTATAGTGTAAACTGCTTGTAGTTTTCTGATGTCTCCTTTGTTTGCTAAACTTGCTCAGAAATCTTAAAGTCGTAAAAATTCAACCTTGTCTTTTTTCTAAAACCTTCATTTTAATCTTGTTTCTTATTTATCAATCCTCTGAAGTACAGTTGAAATCACTGTATATCCTGTCCTACTCTAAATCAGAACAATCCTGCTTTTGGTCGGTTAGTATCACACTAATTATTTGCTAAATTCCTAAAAAGGTCAATTGTTTTCAGACATGCATAAAATGCTTGATATTCGCTTTTAGTGCCTAAGTTTGTATATATAATTTCAAAAAAATAACTGTATCGCTGAAACTGCTGCAGTAAGGGGATTAGAAATGATCTTATTTGGCAGTTTTAGGTGTATCGTGTTGTATTCTAGTCGTATATCTACTATAGTTCAGTTCATTTAGTTTAGAAACATTTAGTTATTTGCCAACTACGGATATCGGGCCCTTTTTCAAAAGGAACAGTTCAGGTGAGAGAACAATTAGGAATAGTTTAAATTTATCACGTGTCATTTAAGGCTGGATAATAGACGTTGGCTCTGGTTTATGTATGAATGCAGCACAAACGGGGAGAGAGCAGAGATGGAGGAACGGGTCAGAATGAGGAGACAGAACAAGAAGCTGGTAAGAAATGGTACTTCGACAGTTCTTTGTTTTCCCTGTTTCTGGGTCCAACTATGATATTAAACTTGTTCTGCAGAAAATATCCAAAATGTTTGATTTGACTCATGTCTGATTTTTACTAGAACCCCAAATAATTCATCAATGTAGATCTGGATTTTCAAGCATGTAATGAAAATTTACACTTTTTTTGTTTGAACCTAGCTTAGATTAAAAACGTCTTTAAAAAAAACAAAACAAAATGCAAATAGTTAACCCAGACATTATATGGCTGTTTTAATATGGGGATATCATTTAAAACTCTTTTTTATATATATATATATATATATAAACGTGGAATCATTAATTTAAGGAATCCTTTGTCAGTTTCATTAAACTTTTCCATGTTTGGTAGATAATTAAGCAGATAAATATGATTTATATTCATTAATCCATTTATTTACTATAAACATGTTAATATATTTAAAGATCAATAACTGTGTTAAAGACCATAAATACAAGAAGTGCTCCGAGCAAACAAGTTACAGACATCAGAAACATGAAAGAGTTGTTAGTTACAGCACCCCCTCCTGGTCAGATAACAGCATTACACCCCAATAAGGCACGTTGTTGCAGTTTGTAACAAAGCTTATTAAAACAGGCTGTAAAATTATGGGCATGATGAATTTAATTCTTTATTTCAGTGATTGGTTCATTTGAAAATCTGAAACACAGTAATAAATAGTTTATACTCTTTTGTGGTTTTTATTTTTTACAGTTTGATGGCAGGGCCCTGTTTTTTTTTTTTCTATACCAGGAGCAGTTCTACTTCCGCCGGGTCGGTTAGTTTCTCCGCAGCCGTTGGACCGTTTGTGATCGGCTCCGGCTCACTCTCGTTGGTCGGGGACTGGAAGCCGCTGTCGTTGCGAGAGCTGCAGTCTGTAGCTAAAGGCTGTGGCTCCAAATCAGACTCTTGCGTTAAAGCTTCTGCCGTCGGTTCGCCGTCCTCCTCCTGCACCGCCATCTCCATCTCCTCAATGGCTCTCTGGATGGCTTCCTCTTCCTGTAGCTCCGTTTCCCGCTTCCTGCTTCTCACCAGCTCCTCTATGATGGAGCGCGGGGACGATTTGTCTCGCGGGGATTTCTCGTCTCCGTCGTCTACGACGGTGGTGATGTGCGTCACCTCCTCCTGCAGCCCGTCCATGGTGATGGTGCCGTTGGCTGTCTCGGTCCCGCTGGTGAGGTCCTCCTCTGAGACTGGCAGCACCACCTCCACCACTGGATTGATCAGGTCCCTGATTTCATCCACGCTATCAGGAGACCTGGGATCCTCAGGTGGACCGGGGTCCTCCTTGTCCTCAGAGTCCTCCCTGTCTTCCTCGGGAATAAGCTCCACTCCCGGGACCTCCAGACAGGACTCATACTGCACAGGCAGCCCCTCCAACTGGATCATCGACACCACCTGCTTACGTCTTCCTCTGAGGCCCTTCTTTTCCACCGAGCCGTCAGGATCATCGGCTCCAAACTTGGCGCCCCAGTCCACCGGGGGGGTTTCCTCCAGGAGGTGCAGGTTGGGGTCACTGTTGGCCAGGATGATGCTGTCTCTGTACAGGTTGTGTCTCCTCTGCACAGCGGCTTCCTTCACAGCTGGAAAATGCGAAAAAAAAAACAAGCCTTTTGTCAGCAAATGTTCCAGATATCTGATGGATAAACGAACTGATGAAAGGAATTTAGTCCAATTTATGGACTCTGATCAGGTTTGTGTATCCAGGAAGAACCAAAGCATGCAAGCAGAAAAAAAAAAGGATTTGAACCAAAGACCTTGTAAGGAGCCTTGTAGACAAGAACGAATAGTTTGTCTAAAACAAGCAGAGCATTACTGCTCCCAGCTGTTAGCTGCAAACATTTCCCCCTCACCCATCATTATGTCCTTGGAGACGGACTGCAGGACCACCTCCTCATACATGTTCTCCACCAGCAGGAACCGGGACAAGTCCTCAAAGATCAGCTCCTTAAAGCGAGGAAGCTCCTGTGGAAATCCGTTAATCGATGAGAAGATCTCAGCTCAGGATCACAGAGATTATGGGGGGAATTTGGTTCAAGTTTTGTTGCAAGCAGATGACAAAAAAAAAATATAGAATCTAGAAACAAAACTTTTTACTTTTTACCAACATTACTCTCAAAACCCCTTTTTGTGGCTTTGCTCTTCTCTTTAAATTCTTTTTTAAAATTGTTTTTGTTTCTTCAGATTGTTTTCCATGTTTTTAATTACAGATTTTCTATATCATTTTTTTTTCATATTTCTCTTTTTCAGATTAAGCTTTACTAAATTATATATTTCCAGGAAGTGAAGAACACTTAATCTGAAAAAAAAAAGAAATAAAATAAAAAAAAAATGAAATCTTGGAAAGCAGCAAAAGTTAGTTATGATTTGGAATTTAAGTTTAATTCCTGGATCTTTTTCAAATTTCCATTTAAAAACAAAACATGTTCTTTGCTTGCAATAATAATGGAACAAAATTCACTCCATAAAACCTAAAAACTTCCAGGATTTCATAAGAGTTTTCTTTTTTAAATGCATGTTTGTTTCTGATAAACCTAAGTGTTTGGTGCTGCTTACAGGTATGCAGGCTGGTGCGAGCTGCTGCAGCATGTAGGGGATGATTATCTGCAGCAAAGCTTCTCTGAAGAACTTCTTGCGCACCGTGCTGCTGTCGTAATCATATTTCTAGCAGAGAAAAGGTGAACGTTCTTATCCAGAGATCTGTAAAATAATAGATGCAGCTTTTCCCTGCTGCTGGTTTACCTTAAGAACTCGGTCCTGGCATTTCTGGATGTTTTTGCAGAGGTCCTCCTCCCCCTGAGACTCTAAAGTCTGGTGTAGCAGCTGCTCGAATGTGTACACCGCGTCGTCCATTTGCTGTTAGTGATGAAAGCACAACCAGCACAGAACCTCTCTTTAAACAGGGTTCCTACACATTTTAAGGAAGAATTTTCATTACTTTGGAGACCTAAATTCATACGCTTAGTTGTGTTTTTAATCCTTCAAATTCAGATGGGTGATTCTCAATAAAACCGATTTCTGTGGTGTGACAAACTGAGACACACTTATTTATACTTTATCATATTATTTTCTGCAGGTTTAATGATGCATTCGTTCCAACAGATCTTTTGTATTTAAACAAAGCGCCTCCTCACTGTTATAGGACCAGGAAAAACTGAGGTACACCGACATTCTGCAACTAGCTCACATTTGTTTTTATTGATAAAGTCTGGAGATGGTTATTTTTTCATTCTCCAAGATCTGCTACTAAAAAAATATTTTTTTATAAAACTCTTTCATAAAAGTATTTTTCCTTTTCTCCAGCAGATGGCAGCAGAGTTCTCTTTATTGTAGAGGCTGGTTGTGTTTGTGTGACGGTGGCTCACCCCCCTCATGAGGATCTGAGCTCTGCTGACGAACACGGAGGGGCTGGAAACATCGAAGCGCTGCTGCAGCCCCTCCAGGTTCAGCTGCTCCATCTTCTCATAGCAGCTCTGCATCTTCACCGGGTGGAAGGCCAGCATGGACAGCCTGTCCAGCTGCTGAAGGACAGACGCACGATACAAGAGGAACT
The DNA here is from genome assembly GCA_034780135.1 of Jordanella pulchra. NCBI lineage: Eukaryota > Metazoa > Chordata > Actinopteri > Cyprinodontiformes > Cyprinodontidae > Jordanella > Jordanella pulchra. The sequence continues at coordinate 28,366 of JAUZNJ010104744.1, read as the reverse complement.
CTGTTAGGTTCAGGGACGGTTCAGAGAAAATTAACACCACAACAGATGAAAGGGATGATCTCAGGGTTAGTCACATAGTTCCTGACACTCCCCGGCTTCTAATTTAACCAACACATTCCTTCAGATGTTATTCTGCCCATTCGGTGAAACTTACCTCTCCCAGCTTTTCTTTGCTCCCTCCATTGAGGGAGTTCTTGCTGATCTCCACCACCTCCTTGAAGAACACGTCTCTGACCTCAGAGAATCCTCGGCTGGTGGGCTCCATCAGGGCCTCCAGGATGGAGCCGATGTAGGGCTGGATGTTGGTCCGTAGAAGCTGCTCGGCTTTTGGCATCACAAGAGCTGAACATCAGGAGCAAAACACCAGTAGGGGAGTCAGTCTACGCTTCTTCGATGTCTCTAGATTTACTAAATCTGATCTCTTTCCACAAACATGGTCCCTAAAACAGCCTACAGGCCTCCGAGGCAGCAATAAAAGCACGTTTTTGAACACGTGACGTGTTCTTTTTGAGCTTTTGCAGACTGCAACACGTTCAGCGCTTGGTTGGAATGCAGATCTTCCACTTCACCTTAATAATAAGTAAAAAAAAAAAAGAGAAGCATGCTCTGCTGGGGCAGTTCACTGGGCAGCAGTAAACATAAAATACAGGCTTCTTTCATGCATTTCATATCCGGTTTAAAGACCTTTGAGATCAGAATAGCTGAAAGCAAAAGGGTTTAAGGAAAGTGAGAAGAGACGAAATGATGGAAGTGAAATTAAAGAAGAAGGAAGAACGAAAGGAAAAAAAGATCACGAAAAGTAAGGCAGAAAGTATGAGAAGAGCTAGGAGTCAAAAAGGTAGAGAGGAGAAAGGAAACGAGGAAAAAAAGGGAAATGTAAACACTCCATACTCCTTCCACTTAAAAAGGAAATACAGATAGAGAAATAAGCAACATGGAGGGAAAGTTGGAGGGAAATGATTAAACCTGACCTTAGACATTTAAGCTGCTAACTTTTGTCCATGAAGCAGAAGCTGCAGCTTTTACTTTACTTTCGGTTTAAGCAGATTATATTACATGACAGAAGAAGAATCAAGGAAATTTGGCCTAAAATATGCTGAAAATTAAACCTGGACAACTGGAACACAAAACCTGTTTGCATCTTTAACATTATAAGCTGAACGAAGGTAATCCTTTCCATAAAAGGAAAAACTGCTGCGCTGCCTTTTTTAGCCCCGCCTCTCAGTATTTTGCATAATGATATCGCCGTGAAACTCATTTTCTTAATAGTTCATACATCTCAGAACTGACCGAGGGAAAACTTCCCACCGATGCGTCATATTTGACCAATCGTATCAAACTGGTCTGAAGAGAAGAACCCAAAATTAGAAATGATTCATCAATGTTTGACAAGCATTTGAGCCCAGGTTGGAGTTAAAGGCTTCATGTTTTCTGTACATCTGTCTTCATTTTCAAACATTTTTACATTTTAAGAGAAATTGAACTTGTTAGATATTGTTTTAAAGTAATTCTTTTGGGTTTTTTTTCACTGAAATCCACATGTGAAATATATTCATCTTGTATTTTTATTTAATTTAGAAGCAGACAGCTGAAGAAGACAACAGATTTAGTACTGAGTGTATCATAGGCAGGTCTGCTGACTTAACAGTTTTCAGAATACTATTACCAAGAATATTAATGGAAAGTTGAGTGGAAGGAAAAAGTATGGTAAGAAAAGGCGCTAGTCAGCTCTGTAACCACTGTTAGTGACAGTTTACAGCCACCTTTTATCTTGCCAATGATGTGTTCCTTGGATGTGATCAGCATGTCCATGTCACCTCGCAGTCTGACATCTAAGGAACTTTTCTGGCCCTCGCAGCAGCCCGCCAGAATTCCATAGTCTCTAGCAGTCTGAGTCAGCACCTGCCTGTACGCGGCATCAGAGATCTGAGAAAGAGAAGACGGCAAAAGAGATTATGATCTGAAAAGGTGTCAGTCTGCATTTAAACGGCAGCTCTGATAGGAGCTCACCAACATCCAGTTCCTTTGCCTCTGCTGCAGCTTCCCCTTCAGACGAGGACCGATCACATCTCTGAGCTCCGGCTGGAGAGTCTCCATCACAAGATTAGCCAGAATCTGTAAAGCATTTTCAACAGTCATGTATCTGATCAGTTAGATGGTCTATAATAAGGATGGATGGACAGATAACTGGAAAAATGGACTAATAAACTGATGGAGAGAAAAATAAATGGATATTTGTTGGACAAACGGAAGCATAAATGTACAACATTATTAATGAACTGACAAGATGATGACCCTAGCATTTAGCTAGCTAGCCGGTACTGGCTAACATTTAGCTACTAGTTAGCATTTAGCTAGCTAGCAGGTACCAGCTAACATTTAGCTACTATTTAGCTAGCTAGGAGGTACCGGCTAACATTTAGCTACTAGTTAGCATTTAGCTAGCTAGCAGGTACTGGCTAGCATTTAGCTTAGTTAGCTACAGAAATCAGCTTTCAGAAATGAAATGAATAGGTTTAAGTAAATATGAAACAAAAAAGGGATAAATAAATGCATTACATGCTGTAAGGTGTACATAAAAAGAGAATTAAGCCAACGGCGATAACATTTTTTAACATTACTTAGCACAAAATAGCATATTATTATCACTCCATCAATACTTTTTAAGCTGTGCTTGTTTTTGGGTGCATCCAAAAACAAAATCCACCAATTAAGGGAAAACAGAGAAATCTTTAAAATAACACTCCCTCTTTCCTGTGTTGTTTCATGGAAACAGTAGGGAGAGTAATGAGACGAAGGGGGGGTTGTTTTAACTGGCTCTGCCCCTGCAAACAGCACAGAGGAGCACATGGACCTCAGCTCCTTCATTATGGTTTAAATATTTGCAGGAACATTGTTCAGACGGATGAGTGGGACTCAAAAAGAAGAGGGTATTTTGTTGGACTGAGAGGCTTGGACAAACATGACCATTGTAGCTTATTTGTCCAAAAGCTTGTTTGTCCTCAACTGAGCAGCTCAATGAAACTATCAGCACCTGTGCTAATATTGTGGTTTTATTTCAGTCACAAATACTTAAACACTTAAACAATCACCAGATATTATCACAGTTTAATGTATGTTTCTATTAAGCTCCTGAATTAAAAACACAGCTCTGATTCATAAGTGTCCTATAAAGATAAACACACCACATTTCATTAATACTAACCTAAATAACCATTTCTTCTCTTTGAGTGTTTTTGTCCCACCCAAGTGTTTTAAAGACATTTTAACAGCTACTGCTTTGAAAATTTCCCCCATAAAATCTCAGGAATGTCCCATAGGTGCACAAGAGCTGAACAATATGTTACTGCATGTTTCCAGATACCTCCAGTATTGCCCCCAAAGGAACCTGCAGCTCAAATGATATCAGTCAGGTAGAAGACAGAAGGTTTATACTCAGGCTGTACTCAGCAGCTTGGGTTGGAACCATTTAGGTTTATTTGTATAAAAGAATTGGTCTGTAAACTATCTATAACTGGAAAACTGTTTATGTTCGGCTTTAAGTATTGAAGTACATAGTGACACAAAGTTAAGAACAACTTAAGCTAAAACTAACTGTAATAAATGAAAATATGAAAGCAAAATGTCCCTGGCTGCCAGTTACAAACACATTTATGTGGATTGTTTCTGTAGTTTGGTAAATAAGGCTGTTATCAGGAGACGGGACATTAACAGGGAATAAAAGTAAGAAGTACAAAGCTTTGGCAGAAACTTAAAGGAAGTTATTTAGAGGGGAGATCCTTATCAGAAGTGTATATATTTTTTTGCCACACAAGTTGGGAGAAAAACCTCTCCCTTAAAAGCATGTAAAACATCTTGCTCTGAACTGTTCCAAAGAAATACTTTCACCATATTTAACATCAACAAAAAAAAAAAAAACAAACGCGTCAACTGCGTCACAGTCCTCCCTTCTAGTGAGGCGTGGCTCGTTGACAAACAAAGGCTCGCAGGGAATTTTTGTGAAGAATCATGAACATTACAGAAGTGTATCTTATGAATAAGTTCAGGTCCTGACCTGTGGCGGGGCTCCGCACATCATCTCCCAGGTGCCGTAGTGTCCTTTGGCTTGTCTGTAGCGTCTTACTGAGTCGGTGAAGGCAGGAGTCTGAACAGTGTTTTCTTCTGATAGACCTAAGAATGAATGATAACAAAAAGCTTTAGGGAAAATTATAATAAAACATACGTGAAAATAAATATAGAATGATTTTGATTAAATAAAAAAGAATATATGGAGGTAAAACCTATAAAAATGTAAACAAATGCGGAAAAAAAATTTAGACATAAAATTCTGTTGAAAAGATGGTTTAGATTTTATAACTGAATTATTTCAATGAAAAAGCTTGTAAACATTCTTTTACTTATTTCAAGATATCAAACTAAAAAAAATCTATGATAAAAAGCAGTTTAGTGATGTAATGAATAAACAAACTGTTAAAATATATTATAAAAATAAATTTAACAAATCTATATTCACAGTATTAAAATTCTAATAAATGAAAAGAACAGAAGTTTCTCAAAATTCTAATAAAGTATAAAAAAGCCTCTTTAAAATCACATCAAACAACAAATTAACATTTACAAATAGCAAAACAAAAAAATGTAAAAACAAAAAAAAAACTATTTTAAACAAATAAAGTTTTACAGCCAAAGTAAAACTAACATATATAAAGGGATTAAAGATGAAACAAACAAAATCAAACAGTGGGTTTCTTGTTTACTTTTTACATTTTCTCTAATTCATGCAAACAAAGCTTTACAAACACGATGAGAAACACGTTTATTTTGGTAAATTTTCTGGAGGACGACCAGACAACAGTTTCCATCCCATGTGAGTCACATGTGATGCATCCAAGCGGGAATCATCTGGTCCAGCTGAAAATACAGCGATGGTCAACTCATGTCTGCCTTATCTCTTTAAAAACAGGAAGTTGACTTGTTGGAGGTTGCACTCCCTCTGGTTGCCATAGTAACAATCCCCCCAGCTGACAGGATAACAAACAGCTTTGAAAGTCGTCTAATGACGTGTTCATTTTGAGGAAGTTTATTCCGAGCTCCTGTTTCCAGAAAAATCTTTAAAGCTTCAGATGAGGTCATGTAAGAGACAGTAAATATACCAGAACATGAATATTTTTAATGCTGCTTAAAGCATGCTATGCTGATATGCCAGGAGGCCAGAACCTGCAGCAGTTTCCTGTTCTCCGGTTGGATGGATGCTAAGTCACAGACAGGATGCCAAACTGGTGATTTGTTTGTTGAAAACTGTAACACACATACTTAGCTTACGAAAGCCTCTCAAGCCGTTTGACTCTACGGCTGCAAGTGTGTGACTAAGAGGTGGCTCACAAAGACAGGAAGTTACCAAGAACTCTGGACACGGCGAACCAGAGCCAGACAGGAAGCCATCTCTGCTGCCAGTTCTCAAATTCTGCTGAAAAGCAGGAGGTTTGGGCTCCTTCAGCCTCAGCTCATAGTTTTAGGATAAACCATTGAATGCTAAAGCTGTGGGCTCAGCCAGCCATCATTCTGAGGCTAAATCTATTTTATGTTTTACTTTCTAGATCCAAGACTCTTCAACATCCAGAATAAACAAATCAAACAACTCCTGTGACTAAGCACATGTCAGGACACTCTTGCTGCTCAAAGATAACATCACCTCTCTGGTATTGGAGTTAAAAAATGTTCAGCTCAGCTGTAAAAATGTGCCGCTTGCTTCGTCTACCCGTCAACATTCCTCAGGCACATGTGGAAAGTGATGAGTGGGATCATTCAGCAGATCAATGCAGTGATGTATGATGGAAAACAAAGAGTCATCTTGTCGTTTCAGAATGAAAACTTCTGTTTGGATTGGACCACCTCTGCTCCCTCAGCATAACTGGACCACTTTTACTAATCGGACCCATTCAGGCATTCATCATGATCTGGCCTTTAATCAGCTGGCCCAGATTCCTACGCTGCTTATATTTCCTGCTTCTACATCCACTCTGACACAAGCCTGTTTACTCCTTGTCTAATGTTTCCTCAGGTCAACTGAGGCGTCACTTTGGTCGAATAGGTTAAGATTTTTATAAATATGTTAAAGAGTAACTATAGATCTTTTCAAATCTTTTATTAGGATTAGAATTTGATATCTGTAATGAACTTTTTTTTTTTTTTAAAACGTACCAATTCTCATTTTCAACGATTCGTTAATAAAAAGAAAAGAAGCTGCAAATGGAGGAATAGTTATTTTCACAATCAAAGGATAAATTAGTGAATATCCTGACAGGAGGGGAAGAATCTTCATTTCCAGGTATTAAAAACTACATTGGAGCAGAAATCAGGGACGACAAAAGAAGTTAAGATCTGTTTAAACATATATGAGAGAATCCCTTCTCCTGTTATAATTAATAAGATCAAGGAAGCTAAAAACAAAATAAAGAAAATAAATTAAAATCAAAGGATATACAGTCACTTTGTCAAATGTGTGATAAGGTGGACGGGATATTCTTACTTATGTTTGGGGATTGTGATCTTTTAAAAAGTAATCACAGCTCAATTCTTGCTTTAAATCAATGTTTTTTTTTTAAAGTTATAACATGCCATATTATGTTCAGGTTGTTGCCTGTTGCATATAACTGTGACTGTTACTAATATAATATATGCACTTATATATGTGGAGACAACAGTGTACACAGTTATTCATGTAGTTTAGTTCTCTTTTTCTTTCACTATGAGTGCTTTGATTGTTTGCATATTTCTTTTTGTTCTGTTTTAAAAAGAAGGTATGCACAAAGCAAACCCATAAGAGTTAAGAACTGATATTAAGTTTGTATGATAATAAAATGAAGTAAAAAAAGTATATATGTATATATATAAAACCTAAGTGCTTTAGGTTTAACAGAAACATATTTGATCTCCTCATAAATGAGCAGACAGTGGATCATAAATATCTCCATCTTTTATCCCATCAAGCCTGCAAAAATCTGAACATTTTCCTGCAACAAGCTGGATCTTATTTCAGTTTTTTAGTCCTGCATGCGTGTGTGAGCTGAATGTATTAATAGAACATGTGGCAGCGCTTACCACGGTCATTTTATTTAAGGCATTTCCCTTTCTGCCTGCCTCTCCGACGCTCTGGTGACTGCAGCAGCAGAAGCTGTTGGGGATTTTTTTTCTTTCTTACCCTCACATAATGTTTTTCATTTTATACAATTTGTCTTTAGTATAAACTGTTTCATTTAAGCCGGGCTCTCTCTTCTTTGCATTTTCCAAACGCTGTTAGTGCTGCTGCTTCCCTCTGAGAAGGGTTTCACCATATGGTTGAGACGTATGGAGGCACTCAAACCCACAGGAGAATAAACAGCCACGGAAACAAACCATCAGCTACAGACATCCCAACCCACATGTAACTTTAGCTCCCTGCCTGGTAATGAATGGGTTCAACAGACCTATCATGGTTTATTTAATACGCCCCTACAGAGGACAGAAAATAAAGATTTCACATTTCTATTTACTTTTCTACATACATTTTTATATCAATATTCATGAGGATTTCCAGCATAGTTGTGCATTTTATACATAAAATTGCCTTAATAAAATGTTATTTCATCTCTGTGACTAAAAAAGGACAATATTAGAGAACAACTAGAGTCATTCAGACCAATGGAAGCAGCAGACAGGTCAGGGAGAAAAACATCTAAACCAAAAACTAGCCCATCCGTACTTTTCCATTCATCATCTCACACTGCAAGGAGCTGATGAGCTATCTGGAAACCTAACAAGACATGGATCTCCACCTAAGGTGAAAATCCAGAAAAAGAGAACATAAATTAGAGAAGCAGAGGAGATCATGCTAAGGCTGCAGGGCCTTATTTAAACAAATCGGTTCCTGATAAAAGTACGACAAGAAGAAGGGCGTAAAAAGTCCAGTTTGTCAAAATGAGCAAAACTAACTGCAGCATCTCAGCCAGGATGGGAGCAGCATCATGCTGTGGGGAAGTGTTTCCCCATAAACACAACAAAGAAAAACAGAGCAACAATCAAAGAGTCTGGATCGAATGGCCTAGTCAAACTTTAGACCTAAATCGAATAAAAAATATGATGCAAGACTTGAAAGTTGATTTTCACAGATAATCTGCGTTTATTCAGCCTGGTTGAACCTGGAGTATTTCAAAAAAAGAATGAGCAACCCAATAAAAAAACTACTCAAAACAAAATAAAATAAGGTTCATTAAAGAAAGGATTTCTTTTCAATTTCACTGCATCGAAAATGTTTACAACTTAGTGATGCTATATCCCATAAAATCCCCATAAAATACTCTGAGGTTTATGGTTGAAACAACATGGACATCTAACCCAGTGACCAGTTTCAGCAGCTGGAGTCAGACCTGTCAGCTGAGCGGCTCATACACAGGACACTTTGCAAATCATCTTGTTAAGGTGATGCAAAGCAGCCGCCAGTCGCTTTATTGGCCGTTTATCGAGGATAAAACAAAGAGAGCTTTAGCTGATTCAAATGAGCCGCCGGCTTGTCAGAGTGACCATTTAACCTGTGGTTTCTCCATATCAGTCAGCTGAAAAGAGTTAGCGTCCATTTAGAGAAAGTGCTCCTCATGTAGCCTGCATACTGCTAACAATTCATAATAGAAGGAAATGTAGAAAGGTTTGCAAAACGGTTTCACATTCTTATTTATCTAGTTCTGCACCGACGTACTGACCACAGAGATGGGATGAATGCTGAACATCGAACAAAGAGAATCAAGCAATTATGGACCTTTAACGTTAATGGATTACAGAACTTCACGTGATGCAATCTCAATTAGATTTTGAGACTGTATAAACTTGCAAGAGTTGGTAGAAAACAGAGCCTTCGAAGGTTGAAAATGGAGGATAAAGAGTCACGCATTAATCTCAAATGACTAATTATGGTCCTGAAAGGAAAGACACGTTTTACACCTTGAGTCTAGATAGCTTGTCTCATTGTAAGTTTTCTTTCTCGAACATAAAAGACATACAAGATGGACTTTATTTTGCAAAGACGTTGCCAGGTTTATAATACGTCAGCCCTCTTTGAATCCTCCACGCTTGATCTCAGATCCTCTTCAACAGCACCTGCTCTGCCACCTGACGGGACTCAAACAAGTCGGCTCATGCCAGCGGCAGCAGGTTTCTTTATCAATGAAAGAGGTTCGGATATCCTGAAATCAACCGCCCTGCAGGTCGTCCCTCCAAACGCAGAGACAGCACCCCTGAGTGGAGGGATGATAAACGCGACAATATGTAACAACCAACCAGAGATTACCAGGACAGGAGGTGAGGCATGACAACACAACAAACAAAGTGGTTTGAACATCCTGCTGCATGTCTCAGCCTTCAGTGTCTCCAAACAATGAGACGTGAGTCATGTCACTGCAAGAACAGACGGATCAAGCGTAGTTCCCCGCCCTGATGGAAATGGCTTCAAAAGGACCAAGAATAAAAAATAACTACAGTATCTTCCTCAGAGCTATTGTTGGAGTTTTACAAATGTAAAATTCCAACAAAACCAAAGAGGGAAACAAAAAGCCAAAACCCAGCTCAGCAAAAACATGTTAAAGCTGCATTTATTAGCAGCAACAGTCAAAGAATCCAGCAGTGTTCAGTGTCTGTAAAGAAGACAAACCTCATTGTGCTTTGACTCTGACACGCCTGCATCTTAACCTCCACAGACAGGAGGAGGGAGGCAGGAATGGTTTCTGGACATTTTGAAGATCTGATGTTCGGTTCAGTCCAGCCCTCATCAAGTAAAGCCCTAAATTGACGCCTTTCTCTGTCTGGGATTCTATCATTACCATTGTTGCAGTGTCTGACGCAGTCCTCCAGCACGGCGTGCCACTTCTTCTGCTCCTTCTCCGTCACCACGCAGAAATAGTAGTGGCGAGCGTAGGGGTGCCACAGGATCAGGGGGAACTCGGTCGCACACTTGATGAAGGGATTGCTGCTGGCTTTGGCTTTGATGTCTGAAACAAGTGGCAGAACAAAATGGGTCATTCTGAACACGCTTGAAGGTGTTTGGCTGTGTCTCTTTTCAAACCAGTTCGAATTGTTTTTCAATGTTAAAAAGCCCAGTTGTGGTTGATTTTCAGTCCTGCTGTATGGAGTTTTAAAAGGGTTGAATCAAAAATCATCGAAACAACTCCACAGCATGATGCCTCCTCTACCGTGCCTGTCTCATAGACTAGAAAACCTTTCAGCAGAGGGCAGGTTCTTCATCCCAGTTGGCACCTACAGATTTACGGCGTCTCTTTTTGGAGCAGAGGTTCCAGTGTTGGTGGCACCTTCTCTATCTAAGGCTTTATTCTGGGAAGTGACACTAGTGAACCTGCAGGCTCCAGTTAAATGTTAACTACAGCTAAACAACATGTTTGGAGAAAATTTGAGGTCCTGAATACTGAACTTTAAGTGAAGAATGTCAGATTAAAGTTTTTTAAAAGTCCAAATGCAAAATCAATATCAATAATCACCATTTAAAGTTTTTTTCAAAGATGTTTAAGATGTTTTTTTAAGTTATAGTTAAGAGATACAACAAAATGTTGTTTTTTTTTTCAATGATTCTGTTTTTGTTTTATTTCTACAACATTTATGAACCATGAGCCGTTTTACTAAACAAATGTAAAACTATAGAAGAAGAAACTTTGTCATTTTGAATTGAACAAAAACCGAAGAAATCAAAAGATGATCATTTCTTTTTTTTTTTTTAAATCAAAGCACACAATCCTTAACCTTTATCGGATTTTTATTAAAGTTACTAGAAATAAAATAAGAAAAGTAGAGAATAACTGCTTTGTTTTAAATGTTTTAAATATACAAATGATGACTCATCATTTCTCATGTTTAAAACAGCTGCAGATAATGGTCCCACCTGGCAGGCTGTTGTTGACCAGCTCCATGTACTCCTCCATGGACGTCAGCGCCTTGTACCCGGCACAGTCAATGCGGCTCTTCGGATGCAAACCTCGGTCATGGGACTGCAAAGCAAACATGTAATGAAACGGTTTCACCCAAAAACCAGCATCGGTGTGCTTTCATCCTCCACCTACCGCTTTGCTCTCGTGGAGCTCGATGATGTAGCTGTTTGGCACGTAGACAAAACGGTTCCTCCACTTCCGATTCTCCTCCAAGTACTGAAACAAAGTCCCAGAGAAGATGCTGCGACCGGCCAGAGGGTCCTGGAAAAAAACAAATCCAGAAGCCTCACTTTAAAATTTTTTTTGTTTTGCTTATTAATTTACAACACATCAAGTTTCTTTTGTTGTTTAAGTTCAGAAGCGTCCAGAAGCTTTTCCGACAGTAATGGGAGGAGAGTTTGACCTAAAGGTGTTTACACAGGGATGTACACCACCCAGGTTTGTTTGCAGATTTCCTTTCTTGGATCAAATAATTCCCACTAAGAGGCGACAGGAATGATTTTATGCTACAAAGCAGATTCTTAAAGTTTTCCTTTCAACAGTAAAGGGAGCGAAGATATCTTAAAAACAATAAAATAAAGACTAGTGATATTCTGATGGATTTATCAGATCAGATTTTATTCTACTGTGGCTTTTCTTTGAAGATGTTAAGTATGAAAGGTTATAATCAAAAATGGAGCAAAAATTGAGATTTTTCATGTATTCAAACTGACGCCTGCTTTAGTGTGAAATCTGCTTCATGTTCCCTACATTGCTGGAGAAGCTTAATGTTCACACTTCATCCAAGACACACTAAATAACCGAATAAAAAGCACATAATAAGCTAACATTCTTGTTAAGCACATTCATGTTCAACCCTGCATGTTTTAAATGTCTTCCAGCTTTCAAACATCTCATATCAACCGATAGGAGATGAACAAACTTTGCTGAACTACAATCACCTGAATCAGGTGTGCTGAAGCAGAGAAAACATCTAAAACATGCAGGGCAGTGTGCCTCGAGGACCACGCTTGAAAAACGCTGCATTACATACGACAGAAAGTTAACAGCAATGCCTTGAAAATAAAGTCTGGGAGGTTTGACTGCATATCTAGATTAAAATGTAGAATTTGACTCTTCCAACTATTTATTTCTAATCAGACAAATTACAGCTATAACCTTTCAGTGTAACAAACAATGAATCAGCCGATTCATGTTTTTTCCTATCTATACCAAATACTTGAAAACTGATGAATTTGTTAGAACAAGCAGAACCAATTTAAAGAACCAGTGTTGATATAGTTAATGTTTTATGTAATAACTCATTTATTACACTGAGATTTCTTATTATTTGTCTTATTTAGCTTCCTTTCCTGCTGAATAAGGAGAGGAGAAGCCGACGGCATATACCAGGTGGTTATTATTTTTTTTTACAATGAAATAACTACTATCTTTCCTGGGGTATAATTCTTGTATTTATTTGCTTTCTTTCATTTTTTTTTTAAGTTAGAAGGTTTAAATGACCCATTTGATGGTGAATAAACCCAGTGAGTGAGAACAGGACTTGTACTCCCTGTCTAAGGCTTTCAGATAAAAAGCTGTTTTAACTAAATAACATATTCAACTCTTAAAACTTAATGTCAGATCATCTCTCATAAAAAAATACTTAAAAAAAAATACTTGTTAAAGTGTTTTTAACTCCTGTACTTATTGTCACAAACGGTTCTGTTAGGGTTTATGTTATAGACCATCGTAAAATGATGCTTAACTATGAAGCAAGTGAAAATTAAATGTAGTTTTTGTTGCTTGTTTTAAGGTGTCGGGATGGCTCTTATGTTCAGCTCTAATACTTTCTAGTCCTTTGAGTTTTTTCTCTAACGTTTTCTACATCTAAAAACATACATTTCTGTCCTTTCTTTTGGTTTTCGGTCATATTAGATGGAGAGCATCTGTTAACATATGTTTTAATTCTTGCCACAGATTATAAATTCAATTTACGCTTTGGACGAAGTCAATCTGATTTTAACCTTTCTGTTGTAGCTCTGGGAAGGTTTTATCTTCCTCCTCCTAAGAATACTGCCACCGCCGTGTTTTACTGTGAGGATGGAGACTTCAGCTTGTAGTTTTCCAACAAGAGGTTTATAAGCAGGTCCAGTTAAGGTTCTTCTCCCACGTTTGATGCGTCTCCTTCAGACTTCTTGTGATTTTCTCTCAACACTCTATTTCTTATTGGTCTCTGCTGCTTAAAGGCCAGCTTGTGTTTAGTTAGCTTGTGTGAAAATAAGTTGAAATTGCACTTTAACTCTCAGCTCTATGTTGCATTTATTCAGCAAACACTGGAGACGCTTTCAGCTGCAGGATAAAAACGTACCTTTCTGTGCAGCAGCTGGGATTGCGTCCCGCCTCCTCCTTCTATCTCAAAGCGAACGGCGTTGAAGAGGGCGACGGCGTACTGCTTCTCGTATAGATCGCGGAACTGTGTCATCACATCCCTGGTCCGAGCTGCATGAGGGAGACACAGATAGGGTCAGGAAACCTATCATTGATGAGTTATTGATTCTTCTGTCATTCTTGCATAATTTCAGAATATTTTTTAACTATTAGAGAAAAATGTGAAGTGAACTATTTCAGAAAAAGTTTAAAAACAAGATTAAAAATCCAACCTTTTGCCGTTCCACCAGTTAGGCCATGTTTAACTTTTCCATTAAAACTTATTTGATAGAGGCGACTTAAAAAAATGAAGGTATTTAAACTTGTGAGGACTATATTAATATCTGCTTTTTTGAGCTAAAAGAATCTGATCATCCCAGGTCCCATCACCGTCCTTTGCAGGGCCACACTCTCAGACATATTGGACTTTTTTTCCCCCCAAAAGTTAGCTTAAGAAGGATCTTTTTACAATGAATTTTATTCAGTTAGTCTAAAAAGCAGCAACTGTATGTTTTTAATAAGACTGAGAAAGTTTGTTAGTAAAAAAAAATGGTTCTGTGGCATCAGAATAAAACAATCCAAAGAATCATGAGATGAATCAAGCTTTTTTACTGCTGTAAGCAACTTAGAGCAGGACTCTGGTCTGTTTATGGAAGCATCGGGACAGGAAGGAGGGAGCAGAGCTGCAGAGGGAGAGCAGGAAGGAAAGCGCTGACAGGACAGGATAGACACCGAACGTGTAGGAGACGGGGGACAGGGACGCACAGGCTTATTAAAAATACTCCAGTTTAGAGACGGATGGGATGGGAGGACAAGTCAGAGGACAGAGAGGCAGCAGAAACAGGTGAAGAAACAGCAGCTCACGAGAGATTAGGATCCAGAAGAAGATATGATGACGAGTCTTTAACTTCTGCTTCACAGAGTCGCTTTAATTCAGTCACATTGGAGGGTCTCTGAGCACAAACATGCTGTTTTTATTTCACTGAATCTTAACTCAGTCTAAACTTTAATAGTTTAAACAAAAGTCTCGCTTAAGGACCCAGAGTCTGAGGTTTGAACTGGCGATCTTACAGCCTCTCTAGAACATCTTCTGTTCTCTGACCCCTTGAGAAGTATTCAATCTTAGATGTCATTTATGCTCCTAACAGGAGCTGAATGTTGGACGTTTTCCTTCAGGACTTTCTGTTAGACCGAAGAATTCATCCAGCTCCTGTATTAGCCAAGCAGCCCCAGACCATCACACCACCACCACCGTGTTTGACCATTGGAACGATGTTCTGTTTTCTATGGTTGTTTTTATCCCACAACTCTTAACAGCGTCTACTTTTGACACAGAATGTGTCATAAAAGACCTTATGGATCTCTCTTAGTTTAAAAAAATAAAATCTGATGTTACCTATAAGAAGCTGTTCAGTGAGTTAGATTATGTCTTGGCTTATATTGTGACCTTATGAACGAGTCATTGGTGATCTTTTGGAGTCATTCTGGAAGCCAAATATTCCTGGGAAGGTTCACCACAGTTTCCTGTTCTCTCCATCATGGAGAACAATGATTTAACAATCAGACTGCCATGAATGATTGGATAAATTCAGATTCTGTACCCTTAAGCTCAGCTGTACTTGGGTTATGCAGCAGGAGGAAAACACCAGCAAGTTCAACCCTGAATATCTTCAAAAAAAGAACGAGTCATTGCAGGAGTCAAATATGGTTGTTTCTCATCCTTATTTTTGTAATAAGCTAATATTCTTCACCTCCTTTCCCTCTTCTTCCAACATCTCTTTTATTTGGTGATGAATTAATCCCCAAAAAAGTAATTAAATAACCAACCTTGTCATCAAAAGTGAAATAAAAACAGTTATGATTTAAGATGTTTCCACAGAAACTCTCAATTAAACATTTCCATCTGAATTCTGATCTCCAAACAGTCCAGCATCTTGTCCTGACTGCAGATATGTCGACGTTTGCCTCTGTTGAGTCCACACTAACTAAATTCTGCAGTGGGTTGAAGCTGTTTCCTCTTCAATGATGCAGAAATTTAGACTTTCCAGCAGACATCCTGCTGGGCCAAAGTCAGCAGACTGGAATGCTTTAACTAGGGTTCTGGTTGCATGGAAATAAAGATTAGAAAGTGAAAAAAATAAACCCCAAATGCTTAGTCTTCTGTTTTTAACCTGTGTGAAAGTACTCATTAGGTCTGATATAAAGATAGTTCCTCTGCGTGAGAGAAGAACCAGCTGCGGACTGACGCCCGGGCGCTGATACTCCTCAAGCCGTTTGATTGTCCAATCATCAGCTATTAATTAAATACAGAGGCCAAAACTAAACAAAGCAGCTCTCCTCCCCAAGCTGCAGACATCTGATGTGTTTAAAGGCAGAAAAATATAGAAGAAACCTAATGATTCTACTGAGTAAGAAAGGTTTCAAGCTGAGTTTTTTTCTCCAGGAAAAAGTGATTTTGGTGTCTGAGGTCAGAGTGTGGTGAAGGAGATGAGGAAACAGGTGGCCTATCAAATATAATCCAGTTGTATTTTACATGACAGGAGCTCAGACTCCTTACAGACTGCAGGATTCTGAAAATATGCCCATCTGTTGCTCTGTTTTTCCACAGATAGAGAAAGTGTTTGCATTTAAAGTTATTACCTCATGGCTGATATGGTTGGTACTCTGCTGACATAATACAGCTACATGCAAGATTTGCATAACTCTCAGTGTTGAATTTGTATGCAACAGAGGGTTAATGCTGTGCAAAAGTTATTTTTCTTTCTTTTTCCTTTTTTTGGGTTCAATCAGACTTCCCTGCTGTTTTTTTCACAGTGCCTTAGAAAGCATCTTACCCTTCAAATTTTTTACATTTTACCACATTGCAGTAATTTAGAACCACTTTTTATTGCATTTAAAGCTGAAAGTCATTTAAACTTATGAACAGATGTGCAACAACAACATGGGATGATGATCCTAGTCTATCTGACATCGCCTACACTGTTATTTATGGTTTATGTTAAGTAAGGTTTCATTTCTGTTGAGTCAATCCACATTTTTTGCTGTTACTATAGTTAAGTGTTATCCTTTTTCCTTGTATCCATACATTAACAAATACAGTGAGACTGGATGAAAGCATCTGTCAACTTGAATTTTCTAGTCTTGCAATTGTTTATCAAATGGATTTAGGTGTGGACTTTGACTAGGCCACTATAGTATCAAAGAAAGATACAGTTTGAATCGGGTAAGAGACACGACTCGCAGCTCAAATACAAATTGTGTTTCTTTCATGTGTTCAGAGATCTATCTGCTGTTCTTTCTGGCTGCCAACAAGGGAGAGAGAGCAAGACTTCAGCTAACAGTATTGGAGCATAGCAAACCAACCAAACATGTGATCCAGCGGTCTGCGCTCTCCGAGTGCTACTCCAGTTAGATTGCATCTCCTGTCTGTTCTGAAACAGGCCATATTTAAAAAAAATAAATGATATTTGGGAAATATAAAAGCTTAAGGAGCTTTTATTAGTATATACACACCCAAGATTCAGCTGTAGTGGTGTTAGCTATGCTAACTGTGCTAATCGCTACAATAAAATGCTAAATCTAGCTTAAAATCTGAATCTTGTCACAAAACTGTCTTATTTGTAGAATCTTGAAACCTTGTTTTACAGTAATACATACATCATTGTCACAAGGTAAATAATCACTGACCGGTCATAACAAGAAGCTATAAAGAAACTTTATTTAATGGTGTTCATACATCTTCTCATTGGTGTAGATCTGAAACAGATAAGAATCTTATTGCCAAAGTTTGGGAGTAAAAAAAAAGGAAAAGTAACTTTATTTTCAAACACTCACAGCGTACAAACTAAACTTTAGAAGAAATAGAATAAAGGATTAAAAATAGGACAGAATGTATGTGTATGTGCTTCCACTGTTAAAAATTTCCTTTTTATAACTTTGAAAGACCTTCAGAAAGTCTGAGGAACTTTGGATCTTACACCACTTTAAAAGAAATCTGCCAGAAATGATACGTAAACTAGGGCGGATTTTTCCACAGAAACAAACGGAGGACGCCAGCGACACACAATCAGATCAGGACATATAATAACGTACATATAAACAAATGGTTACTTTAGGTTCAAAGGAGGACACGCCGTTTGCTGCTCTGTTGTGGTTTCACACGAGCAAACAAAGGAGATGGACAGAGAGGGATGGCGCTGAGGGAGGGACTGTAAGACCGGCAGTTTAACTCTGACATGTCTTTACCTGCTGCACCTCATTATCCTCCGCCTCTGACTGCTCCCTTCACTGCTGCACTCATAACTCAGAAAACACTTTGCTCCAGGTAGCCCAGCAGAAAAAAAGCTCTTCTGTTTTTGGTGAAAATGCAAATCAAGTGAAAGGTCACTCAAAATGCATCATGATGAAAATAAGACAAAAGGTCAAACCTTTTCCTTACATGAGGGTCTCTGTTTGAATTTGAACGTCCATTCTTGAGTTTTTGGGGATTATTTTGATCCATTTTAAACCAACCTTCAGGTCAGGCACCAGGTTTAGAAGATGTTTAGCTTAGTGCTGTTAGAGGAGGCGGGAACTTTCCTCTTCAGGTAATCCTATATGGATTATAATGTTTGTTTGGGATCCTCATATTCCTGCAGAAACCTTTTTCCGGTTAAGTTCTCTGACCCACAATGAGACAGTTTAGTCCTTTTTTTTGTTGCTGCATGATTAAATGCAGCCAAGGTGAATGAAAATCATTTAACTGACAGCAGAAGGAGTCTAAAGTACAGGCGTTTTGTGAAGAAAATCCCTCCCACAGCTTAGCCTTGTATCGTTTCAGGGATGTTGTTTAAATCTCCTTCACACATTTTGAATGGAGGCTAAAAATGTCCAAATAGTCTCATCTGATATATTAGAATAATCTGTGCGCTGGTATCTGCCAGTAAAATCAGATTCCAGGTGAACTGTGTGTAATTTTCCTGTTTGTTCAGATGTTCGATCAAATAGTTTTGAAGTTGGGTTTAGCCTCATTTAAATCAGTTTGAAACATTTCACCTCCTGACAGTGATGTTCACTGCTTTTCAAGTCACAAGTCTAAAGTTGTTAAGGTCAGGTTAAGACACGAGTCCGACTGCTAAACATCAAATATCAAACAAGTCTGTAGGTTAGGTTAGCAACAATATTTCATTTTGCTTTAATAGGAGCATTCAGTCATTTTAAGTAAAGAGGTTCAAAATCTTTTCTAACATAACTAAGTATTAATTAATCAAGTCATAAAGTTTCTCTGCCTCCTGCAACATGAGCCCAAAGCATGACTAGCACACCGCTGTGTTAATATATTCAAAGCTTGTTCTTTGATTCCCTTTGTTTTCGGTTGAGTATAAAATCCGACACATTGGCTTTGTTACTTAAATGTTATAATACAAACCTTATAATCTCTTCAAACTCCTTGAATTAATGTAAAACAACTTGATGTTGCCAGTTCTTGTTGTGTTTCATTATTGAATTAAAAGCATTTGCAAATGTTAACAGTTTTCCTTTTTTTTTTTTTGTATCACTATTACTGCATCTTTACTCATGAAAACATGATGATTTCTTTAGGTCAAACATTCTTTAGAGCTTTCAGCATTCATGATAGGGTTATGCACCTAAAGTAAAACTGACTGATTTAATGCTGGAGTATAAAAAAAACATCCACTAATTATTTCTGAAGATTTTTAACATCCTAACATGGATTCTTTACAGCGCAGGTAACACTTTCTAAACATTTGCTCTCTCGTCTTTTGTTCACAGACTAGTTCACATATCTAAAGTTGTCAGCAGCTTCTCTGCTGTTTATTGAGGGAAGGAAAAAAAAAACATTTAAGGGAGAAAGAAGATCAGAAATGATTTAATATTAAAATAATAAGATCTAATCTCTAAATTTAACGAACACATGGTGCTTCATTGATTTATAAAGCTGTTATTAATAGGTATACAAAAACAATGACTGTATATATGTTTATAACAGCTCAACTGCAGAAGGAATACTGTCAGATTACAGCAACCTTTATGAGGTTTTACTGGGATTCTTTTATAGTGATAAACCAACACTGAGTAGCGAAATATTTAATCCACCATCTTTTTTGGAAAATACATAAACAAAACCTGTGGTTACTAATACTGCTGCTTACTAATGTTTTAAAGAACCATCTATTATTTTAGCTACAGCTTCAACACTGCTTTTGGTTCTTATTACATAAAATAATATCAAAGTTTGTGATTTTTTTTTTGATTTTTTTTAAGAGTTTGTACAACTTTGCACTATAAATTTGATTTTCAACAATTCTATGTTTGTATTTTGTTTTTAAACACCCGTTTTTTTTTCATTTGAAGTCTCTGCAACTTTTAGATAAAATAGTTTAAGTCCTGCCTCAAATTTTCAGCTTGATTTTGATCTGGACTTTGACTGGACCGTTCTGAGCAATAAATAGATTTTAATCTAAACTGTTCGAGGTTAAGTGTTTAGGTTGATGATCCAGCAGGAAGGGGAACTTCCATGCAGCTGTTTGTCTCATATCCACAGTATGACGCTGCCACCGCCATGTTTCACAGTGTTGATGCTGGGTTTACAGAGGTGTTCAGGTATGTGTCGATTTCCATCCGATCCTTTTTGCACAGTTTCTTTTTCCATTTTGTAGAATCTACTAAAATTATTTACTTTGAACAAGGGTTTTCTTTTGCAAAAAAAGTCCAGATTTGTGGAAAACGATAACAGTTTCTCTTTCAACAGGGACTGAGCATTGAATCTCTGCAGCTCCTCCAGAGTCCCCATGGGCCTCTTGGCTGCTCTCTTATTAATACTCTCCTTAGCCTGTCGGCTGGTTTAGATCAGAGGTGCAAAACTACAATCGCATATGTCCGGTTTCGTGCAACCTCTGAGCCTGAGACAAAACACTGAGCCGTTAGAAGCACATTTGATGCAGTTTTTTTTTTTATTTACCAGGAACAAATGAAAGTTGCAAGACATGAAAACTGTTTGAGTTCTCAAGAAGTTTGACAATTCTGGTTTGGGTAATTTGCCAGGTCTGGGCGGCTTTTTAGGTCCCCCCGCTATTTAATGTCATATAAAATCCAAATAAGTACGCAATGGTTTGTGGCTGAAACGTGACAAAATGTAGAAAAGAGTAAAATTTATAGGTTTCAGATTGTTTTAGCACAAGCAAAAAATAACATTTCAACAAAGAGGCTCTTCCTCCAATCTACACAAAGGAGTGTTTCATTCACCACCAAGCAACAAACAAAAACAACGCCTGAAAATTCAAGGATCCAAAGCCTCCTTCTCCAAGTACAACCAGAGAAACACAAACAGGACCAGAAATGTTTGGAGAGCAGAAATGTAAAGCATTCCAACTACACATGCACAGTCATCTGGTAAAATCCTTCTAGTAATTACTGGACTAAACCACAGGTTCCTGAAAGTGTCCCTGCTCCTCTGATTCGTTCTGCCTCCATGCTTTGCTGAAATAATCGCAGAGAGGAGGACATTTCCCTGTGGGAGGCTGCTCAGACTCCAATAACAGGCAGTCCCAAACTTAGACAAACATGTTCCCCCTTCTTTTAGAAACCTGCTTATTATCTCAGAGAAAAATACTGAGTTTATTTAAACTCTTAGAATACAGAAAAGGGAACATTAAAGGTAGGAAAATATTAAAGTTTAAGTTGTTCTGAATCTAACAAAGTAGAATCAAATACATAACTGAAGTTTGCCTCTTTTTTATCGAACACTTAGTCTGTTCTAACCTAGAAGCCTCTAACCTGTTATCATCTCCCGTCTGCCCTCATCCAGGTGAGAGGAAACCACGTCCCCCATGGTGACAGGAGATCCTCAGAGTATCCCAGCTGTAGTAACTCCCAGGTCAGACTTCAAAGAATCCAACACCCTGCAGGGAATCTGCTTCAGTCTCCCACTCAGGCTGGTGCTGCTTTGGCTTTCCTCCTCTTTTTCTCAAAAAAAAAAAAAACCAAAGAGAGAAGAAATAGGAGGAGGAGGTGAACACTGCTCTCTTTCACAGCAAGACACACCCACTGGGAGTCACCACTGGTCCAACGTGTTCAGTCGGCCGTGCCAAAGGTGTGGCCTCCAACAGGAGGCCTCCACCTTCACTCAGCCTAGTAACACTTCACTCAATTTGTTATTGCTTGCTTGGAGTGATTGGAATTTAGAAAGATAAATATAAAGTATTGATTTTAAAATGTTTTTTCTTAGATGTGAGGATTAGATTTATATGCTCTGACTTTAAGGTACCACATTTTGTTATATTGTGCTAAGGTTTCCCTAGTATGGATAAGAAAACTGAAAGCATACCTGGTGTTGGGACTCTCTAAAAGCATTTTACTGCTGCCCTCTGGTGGAAAGATTCAGAACTACAGTTTAGATGTTACGACTTACTCCACAGGTTGCAAAAAAAAATATAAATACATAAAAACTTGCATATAATTGTGTGAAAAGTATCTGAGTTGGGGGTGAGAAGTTTGGGGCCTGAACTTCTTATTTTGTTTAACCAAACTGCACATTTATGTTGTTGTGCTGAGATTGAAGCGGAATACTGAACATTTGTGAAAACACCAAAAGGAGAAGCTGGAAACCTGCAAACTATGAGCTTTTTACAGGACTGCATGAGTCTTCCTGCTTGAATGGAAAATGCAAACTATGAGGAGTGATAAGTTCTCAGAAAATAGTCTGTAAACTCTGCTGTAAACTAGAGGAAGGTCAGTAGAACTAAATATTTTATTAGGTTCCAGAAAAAAGCCTATAGGTTTGGGGGAAACAGCAAAAATACAGCCCGAGTTCTGGCAAGTTACCTGCAAGTTTACTGAAGCTGTCGGAAAGTTCTGGTAAAGCAGCTTTAACATCTTACGAAAGAATTGAGCTCATTTTAAAGAGGTAAGAAAGGATTAACTTCCAGGAAAGTAACCTGTTATAAAAACAATGTGGACTACAGGTTTTAAAAAATTGTCCTCCATGTTTCTGGAAGATAACTGGTAATTAATAGGAAACCTTACATCAAGTATCTTGTAGATTCAGATGGAACTCCAAGTTCCGGGAACTCTGCCGTTCAATTGGGGGAAAAAATCGGACTTTATGTTAACGCTGGGAAAGTAGCAATAAGTTTAAGGAAAATAACCAAGGAAGGATCCAACAAGTGGGCTGGACTTTCCAGGACAGTAAACTATACTGAGTAAAGTTCTGGAAATGTATTTTTTTTTAGTTTCAGGAAAGTTTTATCCAGTTCAGTAAAATAACCTGGAAGACGCCATGTAGGTCCCATAAGTATCATAATTCCAAATTTGACCCTGAAAGAAAGAGGAATGTAACATGGAGAGTAGGGTACGAGCTGCACTACTTCATCATATTTTTACTCAAGTAAAAGTATTTTTTAAACAAATTCTCAAGTGAAAGTAAAAAAGTATTTGGTAAAAAGGCTCCTCAAATACTGAGTAATTGTTCTACTTACTACCCACGATCATAACAACTGATTTAATATATCTTTTAGTTATAAGTTTAGTTATATTGTATTATCACTCCACCTCCAGACACAGCAGACAGCAGATGAAAAAATACAATTTCAAGAAACAATATTGAACACTCTGGTGCTCAGGCCTCGGCTGGGTTCAGTAACAAAACTTTTACTTTGATTATATGCCTGAGCTGTTCAATGAAAACAGGGAAGGAACACCCTGTGGCCTGAAGCTGGTGGTGGAATAGAGATGGTAAGAAGATGGATGCCGACTAGAACAAGGCACTGGTTCATATGAACCTCCATGATGAGCAAGCATAGAGCGACAGTGGAGAGAAAAAAACTCCCCTTGGGAAGAAATCTCTGGCAGAACCAGGATCAACATGGCGGTCTTCTGTCGGACTGACTGCCTTGTGAAGCAGGAAAAGTCTAGGGAATTACTTCAGCATGGAGAAGGAGCTGGATAGAGATTGTGAGGATGGTGGAGAAGGAGATGGAGGAGGTTTGATTCATGGTCATAAGAATCAAAGTCTGATGTGAAGTCTTTTAAGCAGAACTGATGCTGCTGAATTATGACCAGGTGTGGATGAAATGCCGATTGCTGCTTCACAGACGGATGAGCCTCTGATTGCATGAGGATAATTGATCCAGTTTATTTAGTCTGAACTTTCACTTAAGCTCCCTTTAACCAATATGCCTTGAGTACAAACGGAAGGAAACGTGCCTCTCAGTGGTGCATATTTGTTTGGAACAAGCTTGTTTTAATTGATTGAAGTTACTCATATTTGATGGAGGAGTCAGAAATTTTACTTAAGTGAGAGTAGTGATATTTTATTTATTAAATAATGTTACTCAAATAAATGTAACTGATAAAATGTAAATTACTGTCCACCTCTTGTAACATGTATGTTTTGGGAAATTAATTACCCCAGAGGTTCTCTAACAAAGTCTGCAACTTCCTGGAAGGTTTTGTCTCTTCAATAGGTGTGACGTTCTCTGTTACTTTTAAAAACCACCATGCAAGTTTTAGAAAATATTGTTTTATGTTCCAGACAATTATCCCAGGGAAAAGGAAATTCAAATGTATTTAGAAGCCTTAGTACTGTGTAAAAAAAAAAAACAAAAAAAACAAAAAAGCGAGTTAAAAATTCAGACTCAACGTATTTTACTCTAAATAGAGTATTTACAATTATACTGAGAGTAAAATCTTCGTAGGAATTGGCGTTAATAGTCAGTGCAACTTTTACTCTATAGGGTGTCAATTACCTGTCAGTCTCTGGGAGGTCTTCTTGATTTTGACACTAAAATGAGTCCAATTAACTCTAAAAAGTTGACACTGGCTATAGAGTAAATGTTACACTAATTTGAAGAGGGACCAAATGTTATCTGAAACAGAGTTTTATTCAACTCTGTAGGTATTAAAGTGACACTTGGTTGCAAGTTTCTGGAAATGCCATACAGGGTTCAAAGATCCAACAAGTTACAGGAAGGTAACGCATAAATCTATTTTACCTTAAACTATATCAAGATAATCCATCGAATCTGACCAGATGATGATTAAAATTGTTAAACAACCTGGTTGTATAAGTTCAATTAAACAATCCTTCCACTTGCATTGAGGCGCTGTTATGGTTGATTAGGGAAGCTGGGTTTCATGATTATGGATGACACGCAGTCACCTCCCACCAATGAGGTGGAGGAAGGATACGCAATGACGTTTCCAACTGGAGGCTCCTCTGCTGCGGAGAGAGACAACCAGAGAGGAGGGAGGAGGCTCATCGCTCCGTGCAGCACTCGGCAGCATCATGGCACCTATCGGATTAAAGGCGGTGGTCGGAGAAAGTAAGAGATTTCTTTTTTTCTCTCTCTCTCTCTTTATAATGACGCTCAATGGTGGTGATGTAAAATGCTGCGCTTTAAATGAGCTGAGATGGAGGCTGTGTGGATTTCAGAGCAGGCCGTGGATTGCATCTCCATGATGGTGATGGTGCTGTTGGTGCTTCGTTGTAAATCACTTGTGACGCCCTGATCTCCTGCAGAGGGTCGGATGGTCTCCATGGGAGCCTGCTGTGCTGATGCGCATAACACCCCCCACCCCCCACCCCCCAAGCACTGGGAAATAAAAAAAACCTTAAGATCAAAATGGATCATTAGTCCAGTATAGAGCATAAATTTAATGTTTGACACTAGACGAGTACAGCCTGTCAGTAAAATAATCATCCAAAAACGCCTTTTCATAGACAATCAGCGTTTGTATCAGAAATAGTCCGCAGCCCCACGCGCGCGCGGCCGTGCAGAAATCACCTGCAGTGTGATCAGATCCACGGAGTTTAAATAACACAAGATAAACGGAGAGCAGCGGGTTTCCCTGATCAGAGCCTCACCCCTCTGATGGAACAAATTTCTGTCGCGTAAATAACACCCAGCGCTCACACGGATGTGAGGGAAACTGTTTGCTTTGTTCATCCTCGGTGACGCATTGAAACGTAGAGAAAGTTGGGCTTTATCTCCGGTTTAAAGGCCGTTTCTCTATTTTACCATTTGGACTCGATGCTGTGTGGGTGATGGAGGCCTTCATATGGAGGCGCAGCTGCTGTTCTGCTGCAGGGTCAGCTCAGTGCAAGTAGATGGAGAGGATCTGTTGCAGGCCTGCGCTTCAAATCCGTGCAGAAGTGGATTTTCTGGCGTTTCCTGGTGGACGTGATGCAGGATCTGCAGGGGTTGCAACGGACACCCCTGCAAATGCGTTATAGATGCAGAAGTTATTTATATTTTCCCTCCTTAACTTGTAAATGGTTACATGTCCTTCCTACCTCTTTCATGCCTGACCCCAAACTAAACCCCAAGATACAGTGATGCATCATTTCTAATGCAAATATTGTTCAGACTTTACTACTGTGATACTTTCCTCTATAAAGTATCAAATACTAGCTACATTAACAACATCCTTTATAGTCCCTCTATACTTGCCTTGTGTATATCTGCTGCAAAGTCTAGGGAGGCATTTTTTTCACCCCCCTTTTTTTCACCAATCCAATGCTGATATTTAAATTTGAATATCTGCTGACACAAAAAGCTCTGATGCTTTAAAGGGAAATTGTATAACAATTTCATTTTTTTAATGCTTGAAACAGACGTCATTTACATTTCTGTTTTTATTGGTGTATCATTACCTCCACTAATAATTTAGATACATTTTTGTTAGCGAAGAACTTTGTATTCGTTTATACATAAGGCTGGTCATCCATTTGCATAGCGCCATGACAGTCGGCCATCTTGAAAATACAGACCCTGGCAAAGGATAAAATAGTACTAATGCGTCCCCTTTGCTGGCAGTTTGTTGTGATTGAGAGGAGGCAATGAAGATCATTGATGCTAACCCAACAACTGAAAGTCTGTTCTGCTAAATGTAGCACCAATGCATATGCTGCTTCAACATCCCCAAGAAAGCGAAAAAGAGACGTTAAAAGACAATGACACCGGAGAAATATAAAGAGGAGGATAACATTTGGGCAATCCTTCTCCAGGTGGAAGGAGCTAATGAAGGAGAAAGATTTTAAAAGGGAAGCTGAAGTCAACATTTTTTTTTCTTGACATTTAAGTGAACTATCCTGCCTAAGCTAACTTTTTCCATTAAATTTAGTCAGGCAGTTTTGCTCGTTACCATAGAAAGCATAAGCGTAGATCCTGAAAACATAAACAAATCTTGTTCTTACAGAATTGCAGGTTTACGTGGGTTTAGTAGCTTTCAAACCCATATGATTAACAGTGAATTTTTGTCCAGTAAAAGCCAGCATGTAGATACTTCACCTCACTTAGAATGACATGGTTACATCTGCGTTGTTAAGAATTTTCATTAGAGCAACATGTGTTTGAGGCAGTTATACACTAAAGATTTGTTTGAGTGAAATACCCCTGTTTCACCATAAGATGGCAGTAATTCTTATACAATTCTTACATCACTACTGCCACCTGTGGCCAAAAAACAAAACTGCAGCATTGTTCTGCTCGTCCTTGTAGCTTGCGCTTGTACTTAACAAGGTTTTTTTTTTTTTTACTTTTTTCACCCTGCCTGGAGTTGCCGTTTGTGTCTGTGTTGAGCTGGATGCCAGATGCTTCTGAATATCCTCAAAAATCCATCTTGAATATAAGGCTTTGATTGTTTGCAAGGTCGGAAACATTTAACACGGACGAACTTGACGTCACATGCGCCAAAACATCATGGGAACTTCAGATATTTTTCTTTACAAACTTAAATAATGTGTCTTTAATGTTATCATCATCATTATTAGTTTGCACTGTCAAAACTCCTCTACAGGCAAGTATGATATGTATGAATATAGATGCTACAAAAGGTAACTTGAGATCTATATAAGGACAGAAAATGAAGTGATAAAAACAGTTCATTGTTTGAACAGTTAAATTCAACCCTATATTAAATATTAGACAATAAGGTTAAAAATATACTGAATTTATTAAATCAAAGTCCTTAGAGGTTTTAACCATTTCTGTTTGGCTAAGATTGATGGAAACCTGCAGTTAAAACATAAAATCAGTTCGTTTTCAGCTCTTATCAGTGATCTGCAGATCAAAGACCAGTAGTTCCCTATTCAAATTATCAACACACAAATTCAATCCATTCACTCTACTTTATAAACACACAAGCAACAATTATGTTTTAGCTAGGTTAGCATTTAGAAGG
Organism: Jordanella pulchra; assembly: GCA_034780135.1. Taxonomy (NCBI): domain Eukaryota; kingdom Metazoa; phylum Chordata; class Actinopteri; order Cyprinodontiformes; family Cyprinodontidae; genus Jordanella; species Jordanella pulchra. The sequence continues at coordinate 812 of JAUZNJ010104744.1, read as the reverse complement.
GATTCATTAGGATTTTGTCATTACTCAATTTTCGACAGGAGTCAAACTACATCTATCAATGTACCTAAAGCACTCTATTAATTTGCATTTAATGTGATTTACTCCTAAGGAGAAAAAGTAAATAAATAAATTATATATAGAATCCAAATCAGAATCAAATCATTAAACCTCAGCAAAAATTTGTGCAACCAAAGTGGTAACCAAAGTGGTGTTGTTCTCCCTGAAGAAGATAAAACAGAATAAAAAATGTTCATCTAAATATCTATATATTATAATAATCATGTGGTATAGGTTTTATATTTTTTCCTCAGGGATGGAGCTTCCTGACTACCATAGAAATTCAGTTTTATTTGAAATAGAGCTTCATAAATACCCTTTACCACACAGCTTTATTATACTACTGTGCTATAGTTAATTATTTAAGGATGCTAGCTGCCAATTACATAACTGGGTTTGTAAAACAGGAAGCAGGCCAAATGGAGGCTCTGAGCGCCGACTGAATCATCTCTTCAGAACTGTGTAAACATTACGTTTTACCCTGAAGGTAACAGCATGGACACGGGAGGCAACACCTTTCCTCTGAGGCTGAGATGAAGCTCCGATGGGATTGGTGGAGGGGGGGGGTCCATCATGGTTCCTGCTGCAGCAAGGATGAAGGAAGGGGGAAGAGGAGGGGGATGGGCAGCAGGCTGAGGCTCACCCTCAGCGTTTTATTGCTGGATGTGAGCATCGAGTATCAGCTGCAGGGAGCAGCAGAGGGGAAAAAAGAATGAAAAAAGGAAAAGGGTCAGAAACCAGAGCTTGTCGATTAG
>JAUZNJ010104733.1:0-20763 GCA_034780135.1 Jordanella pulchra | reverse complement strand
CCTCTCTCATCTTTTTAAGTGGGAGAACTTGCACAATTGGTGACTGACTAAATACTTATTTTCCCCACTGTAAGTCATCATGGAGCTCCCTCAGCTACAGGGGAGGATTTACCTGTTGGAAATTACTGACAGTCCAACATGAACAAATGGTTCATTCTGCAACCAATCAAACCCCCTGAAATATGTTGCCTGGTACAATCAGACTGAATGACATCAAGTGTAAGTTGATCTGGTAAAACACCAAAATGAGGTCGATAAAAAAGATGATCTATTTACTACAAAACAGCAAAAATAAACTTCAGCCGATTCTGCTCCTCCGGATTGAAAAGACATGGACAGTAAAAGGGCTGCATGCGGTTACCTCCATGAGACTCCTCTTTGCCTCTGCACTGCGGGCCGCCACCTCAGCATGGCTGCTTTTCAGCTGTCAGGACAGACAACATGTCAGGGCAGGTTCTGATCCTGCTGGAGTTACAGCCACATTACAAAACGTCCCGGTCGAGGCAGAGTGATATCTCTGACCAACATTAAAACATTTTTACTGTATTTCATTTGCCAATTTATCAGTGCAGTCAGCAGGGATGCCTTTAAACTGGCAATGAAAAACAATTATCAGCAGGTGAGGCTTTCCAAAAACAAAGTGCTCACTTAGAAAGTGAAGAGAAAATGGGAGCCACACAGATTGGATGAAGAAGCTAAGAAGAGTGTTTTTGTTTAGTTCAAATATTTCTTTTTGCAGCAACAGGGGCTGCTTTCACCATCCCTGCACTGAACCCTTCAACTGCTTTTATTTTCAAGCCTTTGCTCCTAAAGTCCACTTCATGAGTCTGAGGGCGGTTCTTTGAACTGGATCTAAAAACATCCACAAGCTTCCAAGAAAAGTTCAAATCTACAGCAGGAGTTGCACATCCTGTGTGGACTGAGTCTGTCATTAGCTGGAAGATGCTGTAAACATCTGTTCCTTCCTTTGTTTTCTCATCTATTTATTTTAAATCAGACAGAGAAAGACGCAGGTAAGATATGTGATGCAGATGCAAAGGCTGACCTCTTCCAGCTGCTTGGTCTTTTGTTGAATCTGTTTGTTTAATGAGGCGACCGCCCGGCGGTGCTGCTGCAGCGGACCAAAGCGCTCCGAGCGCTCCTCTGAAGAAAGCTCCAACTGCTGCAAGGTGATGGACAAATGATTACAGGACAGTGTCCACAGCTCACCCAGCAAAGCGTTTTCTTTTCCAGCAGAAACAGTGCTGGCTGTGTGCAACATGGATCAGTGTTGCTGACCTTTTCAGCATACTCAGAAGCAATCAGTTTGATCTCCTTGGACTGCAGTTCAACTATCTGACCCACAGCACTTGCAGTCAGCTTCCCCTGCACCAAAAACAAACAATTCACACACATCTAAACCAACTTTATTAAACACTGAAGCTCAACTGAAAGCAACAACTGAGCAAATCTCCTTTGTGGCTGCGGAGGACAATGTGATAGAGAGTAACTCAGACTAATGTCTACAAACGTTCATCAAATGTCAGCTGATTGAAATGAAAAAATAAAAACGGATTCATGTTTATTAGCCTGAATGCTACGCTAAAAGTTTCTGCAGGGACTCATGTTTTGCATCATGAATTGATTTTATCTGCCACATGGCCTAAAAGACAAATAGTGTTTTCAAAACATTATTGCTGATGACTAAATGAGTTTCTGAAGGGTGCAGTAATCTCCAGAGAAACTGCAAGTCTGCTTACCTCTCCAGTTGCCATGGCAGCCATACTGGTCATCAGGTTTTGAATCCGCATCTAATCAAGAATATCAAACCATATTTTATGCATTTTTATATTACACCATTATGTATATATTTCCCCTCCCAAACCATTTGAGTGATTAGCAGGACCTCAGAGGATTTGAACCTGCAACCTGTCTTTCCCGTATGAGCTAGCTGTGAACGCTTCAGATAATACAGTCAAAGGTTTGTGAAAAGACAAAGACAGCTACTGTCATTTGTTTTTTCTCTCCAGCATTCAGAGGACATTCAGAGGTTATTGATCAGGTCTTTCTGTGCCGTGTCTGATAACACTGAAGACAGAAGCACAAAATCCTTATAGCTTCAAGCCAGAGGTTCCCACAATCATCTGCTGGTTTTGGTCCAAAGGTTTTTCCTCTAAATACCCTGATAAGCACCTAACTACCAACAGAGTGGATAGTGAAGGTGCTTTCCTCATAATGACATCACTGACCACACCCTGCGGTCTACAGAGCCAAGTGGACTCTCTCTGAACACCTCAGCAGACCCACAGACTGAGTGAATTCAGTGGACAGCATGAAGGCGGAGCTCTGTGGACGACATCGTCTGTAAATTTATCATATCAAACTAACCTTTCATAAATCATAAAACAAATCCCTCTGTGTGTAAACAGGCTTCAGTCTGACTTTTTAAAATGAAATGTTTGAGTACGTGATCCTTTTGTTGCTACAGATGTAGAGCAGGCCTGGAATCACCCATCACCTCCTCAACTGCTTGCAGCTTGTCTTCCTCCATTGCCTCTGTAATCCCAGCAGGCGTCGCCTGAGAGACGCCCACCTCGCCTTCATCTTCCTAATAACAGAGGTAGAAGCTGATCAGCAACACGACCACAGATGAAAACACTTGTCAAATGTGAACTAAGGCTGCAGCTCTTCCTGCAAAGACTGAAGAACAACAGCAACCAAGACAAAGTAGCAGGAGGACAGAAAAGTTGCACTTAAACAGACCAAGGATGTTGAAGCAAATCATGATGATGAGTTTGTTATTGAACTGAATGCACTAGATGTAGAAACTAGAATCTACACGCTTCCTACCAGAAACACACGTAAACTGTGCTGTGAAAATCTGTTTACAGCAATGAGAGTTTTCCTGATGCTTCCTGCTCTGTATCCTGCTGCACTAATTCAACAATTCAAAAGCTGCTCTTCCTGATGTAAGCAAGCTGTTTTCAACCCACAGCAGGTGAAATGACAAAGAATATTTCCTTTCTGACAAACCAGCTCATAGATCACAGCTTGTGTTTGTCTCCCTCATCCTGATGCTTTTAGTTCCTTCAGAACCAGAGCAGCTTTCAGGTGTAGAGAGCTGACAGGAGGATGTACAGCTGTGGTCCAAAGTTTCCATACACTTGTAATAAAAAATATGTGTTCCGATCACTCTATCACAGAAAAATAAGACTTGGAGAACTTATTGGAAACTCAAGACAGCCACGACATTATGTTTTTTACCAGTGGATGGAAACTTTGGACCACAGCTGTACATCTAAAAACCTCCACACAAATGTTATTGAGTTGCAGAAGTCATCGTTTTACAGCACTTTCACAGCAGCTCATCTCTCTCTGTGTTGAGAATAAGAACCATTTTTTTACCCAGACATCTTGATTGCTTTGTGCAGAAGTACATCATGTAACACAGCAGAACCATTCCTGTTCATGGAGCCACCAGCCAACATCATCCTGATACTTACCGCGTTTTGTTTACTCGGCTTACTGAGACCATAACGCCTGATGATAAGAACAAACAAACAAAAGTTAGTCATGTGTACAAAGCAAAATTGTGTGAAAATGACAACAACAAATGCACACAGTTGAAAGGAACAGGTTACATCCACCATGCATTGATGATTAAAACCTATTGATTTACATGTTATAAGTGAAGTTCTGACTCCAGCACATAACAAACATCCACAACACAAGCAGCAATAGTCTGAGGCGTGCAGAGAACACTCAACACGGTTCCTTTACTCACAGAAAAGCTTCACACATTCTACTCCACGGATGAAAGAGGAACAATAAAACCAACAGTGAAAAAGAGAAATGTTGGTTGGGAGATGGCTGCATCACAATCATATCTATACAAGTCTTCATAGATCTATGTGATCTAAATTAGCAATGGACACATTGAAAGTGTTGATCCATGGCTGCCTACCTAGCTCATATGTTAACACCTCCAAGGCAACATTTTTTGAGCTTGTTTTATAGAAAAATAAACTATTATTGCTTATTTCTCATTTAACACAGAAAATGGCAAAAATGTAAATAGAACATGAATTATTACAGCGTTCAAGCTGCCAAGTTAATCTTTGCATTTTCATTTTATTCATGGTTGGGAAGCAAAATCTTAAGTAGAAACCTGAAAAACATAAGTTGATAAAACAAACATAGAATTAGTCCTGAGCAGGGAGCGCACAGCTAATTCACGTTTCTTACTGAAACCTATCAAAAAAGAGATTTTTAGACACAGATTTAGTTGAAACTGGATGATAAACGTTTTAGAACTACTACCTGTATATTACCTAAACATTACCTGCCATATTCCAGCAGAGTGGAGTGGACCCTGCATTCCTCGTCCAGCAGGACTCCTGCATCCCTCTGCCTTCTGTACTTTCTCTCAGGTTTGTAAACCTCCTGCAAAACCACCGTCAATCATTTGCATGGCCATCAGTTGGCTCAATAATTAACTTTACCTTTTATTCCTGTATGTTTGGTTAATGACCTCACCAATACACCCAGAACTGCCTTCACAGCTTTGTCTTTTCTCTGGAGAAGTTCTTCATCCTGTGGAACAAAACACATGAAGAAAAGATCAAGTAAAGCAATAATGAAAGAGCACATCGTTTAGCTGCCTTTTTCTACTCTATTTATGTTCATTTCAATCATATTGGAAAATCCAGAGAAATTCTAAATTTAAAAAGGAGGCTTCAATATCTAATATCACATTTGTCAAAAGAACAAAGATCTACTGAAAGAGCAGCAGAGGAGCAAAGACTACGAATGGCAACAAATGTGCAGAAGATGGTGGAAATAATCCACAGGACATGTAGACGGCACAATGAGACAACCATGGACGTCGTTTATTCGTAACAACCCAGTTGATTTGTGGATGAGTTTATCCTTCGACCGAAGGGCTCTGACCCATATTACCGATGCCTAAACATTTGTATCCGGTTTTTAAGAACTTATTGCTAATTATCCTGTCAAATCAGGTGAACACATAATAAAGCAATGCTCTTCCAGCCCCGGGCTCTTTCTCCTAAACTTTACCTCTGGTTGATTTGCAGCACCTGTATGCACCATGCTAACACCTGAAAACTCATTCATCTTCTGACTCAACTCATACTATGAATATCAGAAGGAAAGTCATGCTGGCAATAACAAAAGAAACTGATGACGAGAGCTTCTACCCGCCTCCGTTACCTCGGGGAAGGTGTGGCTCTTCCTGAACTGAGAGATGGAAAAGGTTCTCACATAATCTCCCATCTCCTCTCTGGTCTCTATGGCTCGCTTCACCAGCCACTGAAAAAACATTACACGAGTCGAAAGGGTTTGAAACTGTGCAGCACAATGACACTTAAAAAAAACTTACCTGGATGACTGGAAAGATATGAATGAAATCTAAGCCTTGGATCTGATGGGGCTCAAGGCGATGAGGACACTTCATTTTTGGCAAAACAGAAACTATTTTCTCGGTCAGGGCTCTGAATAAACAAACACAAATGAACGAGAACATCAGTGCATGCACAATAAACTGGCTACATAAAACACATCTTTATAAAAGGACTTCTTGTTTAACCTGCTTTATGATCCAAACTAAAGACGCTTATGGAAAACGGCTGCTCCTGTGTGAGCACAACGACAATCCTGATGCTATGAAATCTCATCTAATCAAAGCTTTTAAATCCACACAGAAAGTTCAAATAACAAAAACAGAAGTTAAGCTACAGCAATAACCTGGACATGTTTTGGTCCTGTATTATTTGAAATATGAACTGAAGAGTTTAGGACACACAAACAAACAAAAAAAGATGAAAAATAATAATATCTGTCCCTCATTACATCATTCTGATGGTTTTTAATTGTATGACATAAAGCCATGAAGCATGTGATTGAGCCGTAATGTTGCGATGACATTTAGATCCTCCATCTGACTGCAGCAGCTTTGGTTGTAGGAAGGAGAAAGGTTCGCTGTGTCTGCACCACCACTGGAACGTCTCTGATTTAAAAACACTTTAAGTCAAAATTCAAATCTGTCCTTCAAGAGGCGGGATTTCCTGAAAAGTATCCAATCACAGGCAGTTTTCTTTCTCCAGCCACTTTAACCCCCAACGTGAGAAAAGTTGGCACAAGCACAGAGACGCTCATTAGAGGCAGGAGCGCACACTCAGGCTCGTGATACTCTGGGAGTCTCACGCCATCAACTTGATTATAAAACAATGCAAGCAGAGAGTAGTTCATGTCAACTGCTGCTATGAATGATGTTCAGTATGTGTGCACCCTTTAGGCAAAGTGCTGACTTCGTACATAACGGCTGCATGTGAACGGAGGCAGGCAGTAAGCATGAGCCTGTCTGAAGAAGCTGCCGCCGCCACATCACTTACATTTTCTGGCCAATGGTGGAGTTTTCTTGGAACAGCAGATCCACGTCTACGTCGAAGTTACACGTTGTTATGCACCAGGTCATCCCACCTACGACCTGTGGAGAAGGAGAGGAAGGGTGAGCTCAGAGAGGACAGCTTGATCAAGCGGTGGGACACCTGAACGTAGAGCAAACCCCCTGCTGTGACCACAGAGACTTTACCATCCTGGTTGAGGGAAACACCGTGAGTTTTCCAAAGCTCTCGGTTTTTTTCTCAGTTCTTCTTGTCTTTAGTTTGTGGGATGTGATGGGATATAAATAGATTTCCTTTCATATCAAAGACCCCCCCCAGTAAACCTTCAGCCAGCCACAAAAGGATCAGACTTCCAGTCAGTTCATGAGCTCAGTACGGATCAAGCAGTGAAGATGACCGGAAATGATGGAGGAACAGTTAGCAGCAGAGAAACGTGTGCAGCCCTCAGCTCAGCATTAAGACGTGACTTGAAATGTAGAAATTATTGACTAAACAGATGCATCCTGAGAAAACAAATCATTATTTTACAAAGACTGACTGCAGAAAAGCTCCAAAAATAAAGCTTACAGAAAACGGAAACTTTTGATCATATCAGGGTTTTATCAAAACTTTCACATTAACGTGAGCGCCTGAGTTTAGAGGAAGGATTCCACTAATTAAAGGGATGAGAATTCAGGAACTGCTCCAACAGGACCAGCTGTAATGATCCTTTATTTCTGGGAATCCTAAATAAAACAGACACGTTAAAAACACCAGGCCCTTCCTTCTCCTTCGATAAAATGGATAAAACAATAAAAGAGCTTCTCTTGTTGCTTCCAAATGTGGGAGTTTTTCCTTGATCCTTCTTTCCTCTGAAGCAGAGTTTGATGAGGACAAGAACATCACAGTCTTCTTATGTGCTCACCCATCGTTCACCCTTCTATCGTGCTCCTGTAGTAAACGCTCGTCACGTCTCACTCCATGATGTGGCTGACCTAACAAATATCAGGGATTGATGCAGCATTTTTTCTACAACTCTTAGAAGCAACACACCAGACCTGTCCTGGCTCTCCTATCCTGTCCAGGTTGCCACCATGTTGGCCTATCAGGACAAAACATTCGGAGCAGACACTGATGAGCCGGAGGGAAACACTTTGTCATCCAGACTCTTGGCAGAAAAAGATAGACACACAAGGAAAACATTAGAGAGAGCATGCACTCCCTCTGCTTCAGTTTAATCACAAACTACTTTAAATCCGCCTCTCACACTTCGGAACTACCATCATCACAACACTTATAGCTTTTATGCCTCCCTTAATACTGCAGTTTAGCGGCTTTTTGGTTGTATGTTTTTATCTTGATATCGTTTTTGTATGATTGTGTTTTCATTTCATTAGGTAGGAGGATTTTTGAAGTTGTTAGAGGCACTAAAATGTGTTACAGTTGTTAAAAGGATCACTGACTTCTTGAAGGATGTCGACTACAGCCAGTGTTTTGTGTCTATTAGACACCGCCTAATAGTTCAGCAGCAGAGCTCTGCACTGCTGCGCCGCCTGCTAGTCAAGCGGTTTAGTCTCAGCAGGAACATGGACAGCACTCATGGTCCTCTGGGCTCTGCTGTCCTGCACCTTTTAGACGTGTCTCTGCTTTAACACACCTGAGTCACATAATCAGGTTGTTGGCTGGACTCTGGAGAACTTGGCTGCAAACTGAGGAGATAATTGAACAATGGTGTTCAGGCGTGGAAGCAGAGATGCATCTGAAATGTGCAGGAAACCTGGTCTACAGGTTGCAGGACACAAACTCAAACCCTCCAGGGTTCAAAGCTCTGGGCGCAGCTGGAACAGGGTTAGCAGTGAGCAGTTGTGCCAGATGTTAATCTCAGAGAGCATTTCCTGGCCATTCTAGGGGTGATTGAACGAGGCACCTTATCAAATGAGGACAGGCCTTTGATGCGGGCCCGGAAGTACCCCGCAGCCAACAGCAGCTCCAGGATCTCCGCAAGCTTCACGCTCTGCTCCTCATCCTCTCTACTCTCCACCTAAAAAACATCAGATAAAGAAGCATCGCGTTTGAATCTGGAGAAGCCCTGGTGTGATCATCCCCCCCCCCCTCCCAGCATTTAGACGCTTTTTTTGCTCCTCCAGCTGAACTGGATCAGATCCGGTTCTACCTGAATCAGTTGTCCCTCTTCATTGTACTGAACGCCAAGTCTGGACCCTGTTCTCACTCTGTGGAAGACAGACGCCGCCATTGGAAATAAAAACGGCCGATGACAATTCACGCGTCATGTGATCAAAGAAGGGGGGCGGCTTCTTCTTTGTGAGGTTTAATGGCGGTTGACAAACAACCTGAAAGCGCATTACCGCCACCTACCGGTATGGATAGTGGGACAAAATGACAGTATTCTATCTAGTATTAGATCTGCTATACTAATATCCTATATATTCTACTTAATCTTTACGTCATATAAATACTATTTATTATTAAAAATATCCTAAACTTTTATATTATATTCTTAATATAATAAACATCCTATTATCCATTTTATATAGAGATTTTATTTCATTTTCTAATTTTTCTAAACATCCATGAAATCACTAATCATTTGCAATTAAACATCTTTAATTCTTTTGTAATATTAACACCTGGCTCCTGTCCATCCATCTCCAACCTTGTTACTTTGTTTCCCATCTAACTTCCTTGAATCCCAAAAACTTTTCAGCTCCTCTCTCAATGATGCTGATTTTCTCTGTCTTATGCTTTGCTTGGTCGGTACAGTTAATGACATAAGCCACGAATAAAATGATGGCTTATTTCAAAAGCTACATTATCTGCGGTTGTAATTTGTTTGTTGTTGTAATAACTATGAACTTAAAAAATATGTTCTATTATGTCTTTTAGAAAACAATTGTCACAATTTTCTTAAGCATATGTTCCCATTTGTGTGAAGTTGTGATCCCTTTGATTAACCCTACATAACCAAAGTCTAGTTTTAAACACAATTTGAAAATGTAATTTTAAAATATTATATCATGTTTTGGGATTTTCTTTCTGTCTCCTTTATAATAAAGAAAACTAAATTGGTACAGTATCATTAAACTGTATTAACATAATAAAACTTGAAAAGTGGAATTATAGCTTTTGATCAATTAAGCTTTCACCTTATAACATTTTTGCATTGGCATAACATTATTGAAGTTGATGGCATGTAGATCAGCAGTTGTGTATCAGATCTGATTAAACTATTTTTCGTGCTTTGATTGGAACATGAGAGATGTTGCTGTTATTCAGCGGCTTGAATAATATTTAGATGGATCCATTTTAAAGAACCCTATGGTGCTGTACAGGACACAGAAGGAGTCCGATCCACTTCAAGAGGAGCACAGGAGGCTCACCGAGACAAACCTGATTACCTGAGGTGCTTCCTGGTGGGTCTGTTGTCACACAGAGATTGTTAGAACATTGAGCAAGGTCACAAAAAAATCACAGCAGTGTGATGACTCTTATGATCGAAACCAGGGTCCTTGAAATTAGTATAATATGAGCAATTGATGACTTTTCAAGAATTTGGATTGGGCTGAACAAACATTAGCAGTCTGGTATTATTTAACTGTTAAGTGTGGCAAGGTGCACACTACAGAGGGCCCGGGCAGGGTATGATCCCCAGACTCCCGGGTGAAAGTCACACTGACCAGTCAGTCAAAGGGATATCCCCTCGGCCAAGTAGCCAAGGCGCATGATCAATTGGAGGCATAGAGACAGGACCCCACACTGTCACATAAGTTTCAATTTAAAAGCACTGAATTAATGTTCATTTAAAGAGCTTTTATATTTGGAAGACTTGTAATACAGATTTTGGTTTTCCACAAGAAACTCATTCATACAAAGATGATTAAATGTCTTTGGAATCACAATGAGGGGAGTCCATGGGTCATGGTTAAAATCCTTGAACTCATACAGTAATGTTATTAAACAGATTTAATGGTGATACTCTCCAGGGTCCACTTTTAACTAATGCAACTTTTTACTAAAAAATTGACATATTGATAGTTTATTCTCAGTTTTAGGAAAATATATGCCTGACAGTTCCTAGATAATCATCACAAATCGAGGGGAGGATAAAATGAATGCTTATTGCGCCCCCCAGAGGACAGAAGCTTAAACAGCCGGGTGAGTTTAATCAGAACAGAACATTATGGGATTTGCCGTGACATGTGCTTTAATGTTATTAAAATAAATCCACATATGTTCTAACATTGATTTTATAAAGTTATCTCCTTTTCCCACATGCCTTCCCTTTAATTATAACCAGTTGAATAATTCCTACATAGTTTAATGAATCATTAAATGATTTATACAGCATTCATCTGATAACGTCACCTTTGGGATTTTGACGTTGTTTCGTGTTAAACGTTTTTTTGAAACCCCGAGGAAGGAAAGTTCACGAGGAAAATTATTGAAATATTTTTGCGACACTCTTGCTCTTCTTACGACCAAGGTTTGCGATAGCAACCGTGTTTGTGGCACACGCGAGATCGGGCAGCAGTGTGGACTGAAGCATGGCGACTGTCTCTAAGATAAACCGGTATAAAAAGAAGATAAAGCTGCGCAGCGGTGTTGCTGCGAGCGAAGAGGATCAACAGCCGGTTTATCAGGAGGAAGAGGATGAAATGGACCGAGCTGAGGAAGAGGGCAGCAGCAGTGAGGAGGACGAGGGTCAAGATGAACGAAAACGGTTAAAACTGCTGGAGGCCATCAGCGCTTTGAGTGGAAAAAGGAAGAAGACGATGGGAGAGAGGTCTGAGGCGGCTGTACACATGTCTGAGTTCTCGGTAAACAACGAGGTCGGAGCCGGTAGGGTGGAGCTGTCGGATCTCATCGGGAGCCTGGAGAAGACCCCCGCTGTCCCAAATAAAAGCAAGAAACAGTTAAAGCAAATCCAGCGCACTAATAAAACCATCGACTCTCCTCTTAGCAAGCAGGAGACCGAGAGAATCCAGAGGGCTGTAGCTTTCCAGAAGGCGGCATCAGAGGTGAGCCGCTGGGACAGCATCATCATCCAGAACAACAAGGCCGAGCAGCTGGTCTTCCCTCTCAGCCACGAGCCCGCTGGACCCAAACCAGTAGAGACACTCGTAGCTGGATGGAAGGCTAAGACTCCCCTGGAGCAGGAAATCTTTGCCCTGCTGTCTGCTAACAAACAGCCCCTGACTGACCCCATCCTGACCCCTGCAGAAAGGGCTTCCATAAGGGCCACGAGCCTGGAGGAAGCCAAGATCCGCCGCGCAGAGCTGCAAAAAGCTCGGATACTTCAGTCCTTTTATGAGGCCAAGGCTCGGAGGGAGAGAAAAATCAAAAGCAAGAAGTATCACAAAGTGCAGAACAAAACCAAGCGCAAAGAGTTCCTGAAGAACTTTGAGCAAATGGTGAAGACGGACCCAGCAGCCGCCCTGCAGGAGCTCAACAAGATGGAGGTGGCCAGGATGCAGGAGAGGATGTCTTTAAAGCACCAGAACAGCAGCAAGTGGGCCAAATCAAAGGCCATCATGGCCAAATATGACGACGAGGCTCGCAAAGCCATGCAGCAGCAGCTGGAGATGAACAAAGAGCTCACTCAGAAGCTGGTGGTGACATTAAATGAGGAGGAGGAGGAGGAGGGGAGAGCGGGTGAGGCTGAAGTTCTCCCTGACTTTGTGAATGATGCAGTAGACGGGCGAGATGCATTAAATCCCTGGATGAAAGGCAAGCTCACCGAAGAGCCATCACAGGAGCAACCAAGCGGCAGTGAGACCGAGGCAAGAGAGGTAGAGGCTGCTGAGGAAGAGGAGGAGCAGGAGGTTGAGGAAACAGAGGAGGAGGCCCTCCTCAGAGAGTTTGACCGCAGGAGGAACCTGCGGGAGAAAGCTGCAACAGATGATTCTGACTGCGACGAAAATGATCCGTCAGAGTTCACAAGCCCCCCCAGAGGAGGAGAGCAGAGCTCCAGAGAGACGGAAGGAGCCCCCAGTGCTGACGCCCACGACGAGTCCGCTCAGCTGGAGGAGAGGCTGGAGAGGATCAGAACTGTGGAGGACCTGGAGCAACTTCACCATGAACCTCCAGCTGAGCCCAAGCATCCCACCACCAAAGCCCCACCCTCCGAAGAGAAATCGGTGGACAAAGTCAAGAAGAAGAAGAAGAATAAAGGGATTGAGCTGAAAGAAGTTCTGACGAAGGAAACGAGTGTTCTCAAAGTTCCACTCGCTCCAACGATCACAGACTCGGAGGATTCAGAAGAGAAGCTCGACCAAAGGGGACTGATCAAGGAAGCTTTCGCTGGAGATGATGTCATCTCAGACTTTCTTAAAGATAAAAGAAGACAGGAGGATGAAGGGAAGCCAAAGGTGATGGACCTGACGCTGCCTGGCTGGGGGCATTGGGGAGGAGCGGGTTTAAAACCACCACCAAGAAAGGGCAGAAGGTTCAGGATGAGGAGTGCTCCTCCTCCTCCTCCCACCAGGAAGGACCAGCATCTTCCCAGCGTCATCATCTCTGAGAAGAAGAGCGCCTCCATCAGCATCCACCAGGTTCATTCTCTGCCCTTCCCCTTCGAGAACACCACCCAGTTCGAAAGCTGTGTCCGCACGCCGCTGGGCCGCACGTGGAACACGGAGCGAACCGTGAAGAAAGTCACCAGACCCAGGGTGGTGACCAGGTTAGGGACCATCATTGATCCCATGGCTGAGGAGGAGCTGCTGAAGACCAATGAGAACGTGGTGCCTAAAGAGAGAAGCTAGGAGCAGGCGTGGAGCAAATGGAACAAGTGCAAAGGTCAGGCCCTGCTGCAACGTTCATATCAGCTGATCAATGCACCAGATTAAACTTCCTGTCTGTGACCACAGTGCTGGAGGTGCTTGATGTGAACTGCAGGGCTGCCTCAAACCATTTGTGTGAGCTGCAGCTCTTCTTTGATCATTCTTTGTTAATGTTTGATAACAGCAGAAACTGTAGAGCTGTGTGAATGTATTGTTACAAACTTTACTTGGTGTGGAAGGAAGGAAAATGTTTTCAAAAGATGGATTAATAAAACTATCATCTGTTTAATATTTTCTATTTCTTGTCATCTGAGACTTTGAAAAACAAAAACAGCAACGACAGAATCACTATAATCCAGTAAGAGCAACAATCCTTGATGTATATTTCCATTGATGTTCTCATTAGTTTCATTACATCCATCTGTCTGCAGAAGATCATTTTAATACTCGAGAGCTGAGAAGCTGATCAAACTTTAAACAAATCACAGTGATATTTCCATGTTAGTGGCCTTTCTCTGACATGACATCAGGCTTAGAGCGGACTCTGGCTGCGTCAGCCACATTCTGGACCAGAATCATTACTTGTACATAAAGAAACCCCGAAGTCTGAGGATGACTGCACTCTGTGACTGTTGCACCTGCAGATCAGAGACTGAATGTACGGAGCCCCTAAAGGGACATGGAGATTTGTTTTTGCAAGATCTCGCAATGCTTGCAATATTGTGCTAAAACTTTTTTTTTTTTTAAACTTTATTTAACCAATGTACATGACGAGGTACCAGTACAGAACTGCAGTAACTGCATTTGCAGAAGTGCATAAAGCATATCTTAATACAGAAGAAAACCAAATATAAGCAAAGAGGGAATAATAGTACAACTAATAATAATAAAAGGACAACATTATATTCTACATAGGTTTGAGAACAGGGCGTTAAAGCAGATTAACTTCACTCACAGAAGAATAAAACTTACCAGCACTTTATGTTCTTACTAATTCTAAAGTTTTAACAGAAGATTTTGTCTCATTTTTATAACTGGTTTACATTTTAAGTAATTTATGTAAATACAATTTAATTAATGAAATTAAAATATTAACAGCAAAATTATGTTGAATTTTTGCAACTATACCAAATAAATCCATCCTTTGGGTGAAATCAGGTTTGCTTAGAAATTCAGTAGTAAGGTAAAATCTGTTAATTTGAAATTTGAGTTTCCTTCATTGTTGCAGGTACCGGGTATGATAGGAATTTAGTTCTGAACCAGAAACCTTTGAGATTATAATCTCTCTATATGGTTGGAAGACGAGCAATATGTCAAATAACACCTTTAAAATGTATCGTTTACATTGAGGGCTGAAAAAAATAACGTCGTCTATAAATAATTGAGCTTTGGAGAAATATCAGAAAACATTAAATCTTGTCTAACTATAGGCTGAAGAGGTAAAGGGAATGTTTTTAAGATCTGATTATATTTACTGTTATTATACTTTTTACTAAACTCATGAAGTAACAGGTTAACTCTATTGTCCATGAAATGAGAAACAGCCCATATTCTGTTTTTATACCATTCGATCATAAATAGGGATTTTTTTATTACTCAGAATGTAATTATTGTTCCAGACGGGTGTAAAATTATAATTAAAGATTAATTTCCAATAGAGGAGAACCTGTTTATGAAAATCAGATAATTTAAGTTTTAATTTATCTCCCATTGGATTCCACCTATTTTCTTGAACACTGGGTATATACGACCAAACGGAAAGATTATTATTTATTATATATTTCAACCATTTAAGTTTTATTACAGCATTCATAATCTCAAAATCTATGGCATTTCCCCCCCATCTTCATAAGTTTGAATCATGTCATTTTTCCTTATGTAATGATTTCTATTCTTCTAAATAAAGTTTAAATTGAGTTTATTAATGGCTTTTATCATATTGTTTGATATCAGAAGTGTGTCAGCAGGGTAAATAAATCGAGAAAGACTCTCTGCTTTGGTTAATAAAATCCTTCCAAACAGAGAGATGTCTCTCTGTAACCACTGATTAAGAATCAATTCACATTTTTCAATATTGTTCCAGATCTTAATGTTATCAGATGATGTCCTGTTTCTTGTAATCACAATTCCCAAGTATTTCACCTCGTTTTTAAGGTCAAATAATGATTGTGATGGATGGTCTTTCAAAGGAAAAGTTCACATTTGTTTAGATTTAATTGAAGACCGTAAGCCTTAGAAAATAATTTTATACTTTGAAGAGTTAAAGGAATTTTTGTCTTTATTTTTCAGAAAAAGGGTTGAATTATCGCCCAGGTTACTAATTCTCATTTTCTTGTCCAATAACTCAATTCTGGATATACAAGTGTTTTTAATGAAGTTTGACAGCATCTCTGCCACCATTCTGAATAATACGTCCACAGCCTGATGAACACCTCTCCTAATTACATGCTTTAATATTACAGCTTAATGTCATGATAAAGCATTTTAATTAGGTTCCTGAACTTTTCCCAAATCCAAAATGAGTTGGAATTTTAAAGATGTTCAACAGAATCAAATGCCTTGTAGAAATCTAAAAACAAAATAAACCCATTATCACTAATTAAATCACTATAGTCAAATAAATACAATACCAGTCTAATGTTATGATGAATGGATCTTCCTTTTAAAAAAACTCATTTTGTTTCACCAATTATATCCTTTTTTAAGGATGGCTGCAATACAACTAGATAACAGTTTATAATCAGTATTCAGTAGAGTAATGGGTCTTAAGTTGTCTAAAATCCTTTGAACTTTTTCTGCTTTAGGGATGAGAACAATCACTCGGTATAAATGAGATCTTCCACAGCAGAAGAATGATCTGCATCTCTTACATGAATATCATCAGTGACTTTGCAAACTGAAATGCAGCAAGCATAGGTTTTAAAAAGTAACAAAGAAAAGCTAAATGTCATGTAAAAGTTCATTTTTTTCTACCTAAAGAGAGCTTTGCATATAGCTGCATAAATGTACATGGTTTTAGAAGCTAAATATTCTCCCTTTACTGGTAATTTTATATCATTAAAGAACATCTTTAGAAGTTATTCTTTTTTTGATTTGTCTTTTAGTACAATTTGATCTCTTATGTTTCTATCAAGTCATTTTTTCACATTTCTGTTGCGGTAAGAAATGCTAACTTTTAATGTTGATAAACTGCATGCAAGTTTATTTCATTACTTTGAGCCACGTGCTTCACTTCTGCTCCTTTGCCAATGACTAATTGTTTCTAAAAAAGAAACAGTAAGCGTATGGGAAGTAAGTAGAGTTTCAGAAAGAGCAATGATCCACAGGCTGGCCTGCAAGAAGAAAGATGGCTGAAAGAATGGTTACAGACAAATGCAATATAGCTGCAATGCAGTTTTGTAAACAGATTAAATACACTGATACCTAACACACTAGTTCCAGAGAGTCTAACCAAACTGGGCCTAGAAGTGATTTTATTTAAAATGTTGCCACATTAATGAAGTCTGCTAGCGGCTGGAAGATGAAAACTACAGCCAAGTTACCGGCTGTACTGTAACTCTTCTGCTTTTGTCCAGAAAGTCTTGCTAATCACAGTGTGTTGCATTCAAACTATCAGCTACCTGCTGTCTTTAAGTCAAGAATGATCCAAACTGCTTTCAACCAGGTGTGACAGGCATCCTTTAATGGTTGCCCAATGTGAAAAAGAAATATTTAGCTGTATTTATTTCTACATTTTCACAAAAAATGGCATGCTACTCACACACTTCTCTGTAATCAACACAGTTTTCTGTAGGCATTACTGTATTTATAGCGTTCTTAAAACTACTTGCCAGATCATTTATTCTGGTAATGAGCTCCAAGTCTATAAAGTTGGAATTATTTCTTAGAATCATTCTAATTTTAGCCTCTTACAGTTTTTCTTCTCACAGCTACTTTTCAGGCCATACAGGAGTGTTGAAAAGAAAAGCCGTTACACTTGAGATGCAACTTCACACATGAGTGAAAGTGCATATTTTGTCACCTGATAGACACTCTCTTAAGGTGTGCAGGATGCAATAATAGACTATGCTTCAGTTTGTGTGATGATTGTCAGCCTGAATGCCCAAGAGCCAATGGAGAATTCCATTAAAAATCTCCCAGTTACAGAACAAGTCATTCTGCACTTGGTTGTCTACTGAACCACTTCTTCAGATCAATTACTACAGCTCTATACAGCTTTGCTCAATTAGAGGGCACAAGTGTGTGGATGTCCACATTCAAAGAGATGGGAGCTACGAAGGCTGCATTCGAGCTTGTTTCTGATTGTTTTATACAAGCGACAGAGCAGATGTTTCTCTCTGTTGCTTATTCTTTGAACACACTCTGTCTGTTGTAGGAAGCAGCAGCGAATCGTTGTCTTCTCACCCACTGCTGTCGTATCATGATGTCCAGAGAGTGCATCACTGCTGGCCTCCTTTCTGCACACACCACAGAAGATACAACCTTGTAGTTTGATCTCTTGGTGTGGGTGTGTGTGTGTGTGGCGGGGTGGGGGGGTATTAGGACTAAGACTTTAATTGACTTCAGGTTAGGTTTTGGTTTAGGCCATAGAAATGGGTGGGAAATGAGTCCCCACAAAGATAGTGTGACACAGCGTGTGTGTGTGTGTAAGGAATGAAAAAGCCCATTTCCTTGTGTAATCTAAGGCCCAAGTCCATTTCCATCCTGACAGGTGGAAGATTAACTTGGTTCTGTGCTAAGCTACTCAAGCACAGCAAATTAAATTAATGGAACAAATTTCTCTCTTAATTAAGATGAAAATACGTGTCAGTTGTAACCTTGCTGAGCACTAATTATGTACAAATGATTTATCATCTGTTTCATTCTGAAAAGCCATGGACTCACCTCTCTGATAGTCCTTGCTGGCTGTTAAGAGATGGCTCTTGATTAACAGTGACAGGTTGGGCTGTGGAGAAGCTGCATGTCAGTGGTTAACCAATCAGCATGGGTCTGAGCTCCCTCTCTCCTCCCTTCTATTAACCTGTACTGTGTGCAGCTGAGCAGAACCAGGCCTCAGCTCTCCTTCTTGGATCTTTCCTTGGAATGAAAATAAAAGAGAAAGGATGTGGGGGAGGGATTGAATTTGGAGGTGGGGATGAGGACAGGGAGCCCATTGATCTTTACATTTTCTATACCTAGTATCCTTTCTATTTGCAGAGGTCATCAGATGATGAGGGTTGTGGAACAGTTTGGATGTTGGCTATCCATAACAGCAAGACACAAGACATGTTTTGAAACTTTGCATAGAAGCAGGAGTAACCAGGGGGAACCCAAGCATGCAGAGGGAAAACAGTAAGATCCATGCAGACATCCATCTTTTTGCTGCTAGATAACTATGTTGCCAAGTGAGCTATGTGCAGGTCTCAGTTATTGAGGTTTGATTAGACCAATAAAACCCAGAGACTGGATCTGCTATTGTTTATATCATGTATGCAGCATGTGGAGAATTTTCTCTGAATACCATGTAGTTTATAAAAAACTGAATAACAGTAATACGATAAATCAGTATAAACCTACACCTCATCATATGAACAGTTCCAGCGCAGCACTCTGAGCCCAGCAGATGGCGCTGTAGGGCCAGGTTGTTCAGGCTTGGCGAATCTCTTCTATTACACATTGGCAGACGCACTCTATCTTATTTTGCTCTGTCTTGGAGAATTATTTGTATTTGAGGGTGCAGCAGGTTTGATTTGCATTAGAATCACAGCCTCTTATGTAGTAGTGGACACATTCAGCAGTCTGTAATCATTGTTCTGCAGGCTTACTCACATGGGATGCTCCCTCCTTTGTCATGATCATTTTGCATGCTACACACATGCTGCCATAGGTTTTTTTTGCTGGCAGCAATGGTTCATTTGCATTTCCCCCTCCTGGTCCTAAACAGTTGTGCAGTGATATTGACTTTGTTTTAGACTGCCTGCAATGAGCGCTTCTACCCCTCCCCCACAGTGAAGTATAACATATTTCACTTTCTTTATTTTTCTGTCCTGAACTGGGGTTTTAGTCTATTTTTGGTGTTTGGAAATGTCATAAAGCCCACGTGTGGGTTCTCACCAGGGATTATTTGACGTTCCATTGTAATTCAGTGCCATTAATCTGACACCTGTGATACCACATTGTTTCTCCTGCATGTTCCATTGTTGAGGTATGCTGGCACCAGGGAGCTACCTGAGCTCTGAGGTTTATATCTCTGTTCAGTCTTCAGGCAGCTTGTCTGTACAACTTGACTATTCCCCAAGCTGCTGAAGAGACAAGGCAGCAATGAGGAGGATGCATGTCATGCACAGGTGCAGACAGAGACAAAATGTCACATGCCGTGTACAGGATCCGTACAGAACAATAACCAGTGGTCCAATTTGGAGCTATTTATTGAATAAAAGAATAGAAATACGATTTTTTTGCTCTAGTTTCTCATGTAATCTCTCTTAGGCTTGAAATACTTTCCCCTTCTGGTCGGCCATGGGACATCAGTCTGAGAAATCTGGAGGAACAAATGATCCGCAGCCCTTTTCCTCTGTTCATTTCATGCCCCTGCCCTCAGTGAGAGTAAGGGTCTCTTCACCAACATGGCTGTCTAGGGATTGGCAGATGGAGGATAGAGGGAGGGGTCCGGTGTTAGGACAGAACTCAGAGAGGTCATGGGGCCTATTATTTTGTAGTCAAGAAGTGCACTCGTCCAATGAGGATGACATTTATAACCCAGGCTTGACTCCACCCCTCCATCATCATCTACACCCAATCCACACCCAATCTTTCACATTTATACTGACAGGACCGACAATGGCCTGATAATGAAAAGGCCCCCAGAGATCAGCAAGGGAAGGATGATGTATTGTATCACTCCCTATTTTCTGACAATGTCAGGAGCCTAAAAGTAGCCATTGACCACTGACTGCTAATTGAAAAACCTGAAGCCCCCCAAGCCTACAAGCCTCCTAATTACCAGGGTTAAGTGATTGTCCTGTGGGACTGATGATGGACGGACAGCCAGGAATCGTTCAGGGAGCCTGAGCTGAGTTTTCTATAGAGCTAGTTTACCATGATGTTTTCTAAAAGAAGGTATTCATGGATCAGTTTTTCTGTGTTCATTTTGTGTGTCTGTTTCTATCTTTTATATCTTTTTTAAATTTATTTTATTTTATTTATTTTTTTATCTATCAGTCTCAGCTGAAGGAGGTTTCTTCCTAGTAAACAGGATCTTTTTTCTCTCCACTGTCAGTGTGAGCGATTGCGAGCATTAGCAACACAATACAATCGTCCCTCTACTGTTGCTAAATGTTCATACAGTTCTGCAAATTCAATGATTGAAAGCAACCAGCCAGGTTTCATTAGATGGAAACTTTTAACTAATTTGTCTGCGTCATTTGAACAAACTGTCTCTGTAAAGTGCCTGAAGATGACGTGTGTTGGGAATTTAGCTCTGAATAAAAACATAATAGAATCAACATCCTCTGCATCCATCCATTTATCCATCCATCCATCCATCCATCCATCCATCCATCCATATCCATCCATCCATCCATCCATCCATCCATCCATCCATC
>JAUZNJ010104722.1:0-20764 GCA_034780135.1 Jordanella pulchra | reverse complement strand
TGTGTGTGTGTGTGTGTGTGTGTGTGTGGGTGTGTGTAATATGCAATTTAAGATTCCCTTCTAAGTAAAATTTAGTCTTTATTACCATTTGCATGTACAAAATTTATGTTGAAGTTATTATTACTGATATTTTTAATCTTTTGGCAAGAGAAGAAGTTATATCTTGCCAAAGTTTTCCATATGCATTATATAGATGTGATTGGTTCCATGATGGGGGCAAAAGTTTCACAGAATGATATTTTTACACGTATCAAGCTA
Source organism: Jordanella pulchra (assembly GCA_034780135.1). Lineage (NCBI taxonomy): Eukaryota > Metazoa > Chordata > Actinopteri > Cyprinodontiformes > Cyprinodontidae > Jordanella > Jordanella pulchra. Next base: position 20,506 of record JAUZNJ010104722.1, on the reverse strand, counting down.
AGGTTTACTTAATTACAACCTCCAGGCAAAGCAGGAACCCCTTTTGAAATTCTGTGAATGTTAATATGCTAAATAATGCAGATCCTCGACTCTTCAAGCATGAGACACACATCTGGTGGCTTACCATTTAAATTACAGCAAGAAAAGGGGAGACTGATATAGAGGAAAGGGAAAAATGGTGGATGAAATATACTGCAGATGTAATTTTGCCAAAAAAGGAGGAAGGATAAAGGTTTGACAACAGTGTTAATTTCATTTTAGATTTTTCATCACTTCTTTCTCCATTATTTTTGGCTTTAAAGAAAAAAAAACTTTACCTCTGTATTTAGGAGTTGGTCTACACTTATTAGCTTGATCAAATTCAGAAGAAATTCTTGTTTCTACAGTTTCAGAACCTTAAACCTTTTCTTTCAATGGAAATGTATTGCGGTAATAGAAAAAACAAGAAGGATGTTTGTTTAGAAAAGAAAAGATTATTTGAAAAAAATAAAAATGTTGTAGTTACAACTCTGCATTTTACAAACTTTTTTAACAGAAACATTGTAACTCTAAGTGTTTCACTTTCAAAAAAATATTCTCTTTGCTGATATTGTTTCTGTTCTCATTGTATGTCTGTCAGCAGTTAACAAGTGTTCTATGAATTATTTAGCATATATTGTGTTATTTCATCTTATTTTTGTTTTCATCTTATTTTTTTTTGTTTGTACATTTAATACATGGTGCTTTTCATTTTGGGATGCAGGAAAGAATGATTCAGCAGAAGTATTTTCAGGAAGTGCCGTGGAGAAGACTGATCCAAGTCAGGAGAAAGAAGGTGGAGGTGGCTTCCAGTACAAGGTAACGCAATGATTTTAAGACAATATTGAGCCTTTAAAATAAGCTGCGTCCCCCTTTATTTCTTTACCATTTTCCTCCCTCCTCTTGTACCACTCTCCACTCTCACGTGCACCTCCCCAGCTTATTATCTGAGATTTGTCAAAATACATTTCACACTAACAGGTATTTTTCACCCTTCAAAGCCAGTTTTGATCTGCTTGACAACCCAGAGCAGCTCAAATTGTGTGAAATCAGCAATGGCAGCCAGGCCTCCTTCTTTTCTTTTTTTCCTTTTCTCCAAACTCTTTCTTAGCCCGCCTATTCCTGTTCAACAGAAGACTTAAGCTAAATTAATCAAAGTCTACATGTTACCTGGACTACTTTGAAGTGATAATTGCAAAATTACCTTGTGTGCTGATCCGGCGTCGCAGCCTCTCAATCCGCCCCTACCGTTGTGCCTCGGCACCAGGCCTTTTGTTGTTGCCATGATTTTGTTGGGGCAGTTAGAAGTCTGCAAACAACTTCAAGCCTGCCTTTCTCTCTTTCTCTCTCTTTATCCTCATGCACGTTTTCCTCTCCTTACTCCCTCCTCCATCGCCAACAAGTCTTTATTGTTTCTAACCTCTTTTGGCCGAGCTACCAGAGGCCCCTCAGAAAATCATTAATCAGAAGTGTCCAGATAAATAAATGAGTTTGTTTATATGAGGTTTTTATTTCTCTGCGACCTCTGTCCACCATTGTTTTTCCACCATATTGTGCCCCATCTTTAAAACCTTGCTAACTCTGTCAGACGATGTGGTGGGGAACCCAGTTGTCTAATGATTAAGTGGAATGATCTCCAACCTGCCCAAGCCTGGGAGCACTAGGGATCAGATTTCAGCCCTTCAACCTGCAGTGCAGGCCTAATTAAAATGAATTTTCTCCAGGCAAACCCTTTGCCCATGGGGCAAGAATCCAGCTATATACTGAATCTACTCTTAAGGTATTGCATTAAATTTATTGTGGGGAGACACTGGAGAACATTGTGGTTTATATATCTCCTCCCTTTTTTCTTTTTTTTTGTCTCTTCCCTCTACCGTATATTGTGATCATCACTCTGGAATTCAAGCTTGCTTTGGCAAAGATTGCCCTATGAAAACGGATGGAGCTTTTATGGGCCTCTACCCGTTTACTACTTCCTGGGCCTAGTATACAGAACGAGGGGAGAAAAAAGGAGGGCAGAAAAAAGATGAAAAAGGGAAAGGTAGAATAAGGGAGAGGTGTTAGCAAAAGAAAGAGGTTGCTTCTTCCAACTGTGGATCTCATTAACATACATCGGTGTGTATGTCGAAACTTCAAGCAGAAAGGCACTAAGCCCACCCAAGGGCAACACAGTCAAGGCTGACAGGGCCAGGGAAAGCAAGCCGTTAACATGTTGGCGGCTTAACAAATAATATCTGCTCCCAAGTACCTTGGTGAAAAATTTTAAATCCCACTTCCAGAGTTCGTTTGACTGTGTTTATGATGATGACAGTAAACGACTTGTGTGCAGGAAAAAGAAAAAAAAGCAGAAAAAAAACAGTGCCAGCTGCTCCAACATCACATATTTAACGCTAGCGTCACTGTGCACACACTTCCCGAATGAACCCGACTTGAAGGATGGCATGCCATATGCGATTTCGCCGTCACTTTTGTCTCGCATCAGTTGAAGTTGAGATATAGGAGAAGCCCCCCGAAATGCCACACACACACTGTCACAGTTGCCGTGTGCATCCTCCAAGATAAATTCAAAGGCCTGTTTCCTGCTTTGATTACAAATGACATCCGTATGTGTTCTCCCTGATTTCTGCTCCTCACAGAAGAAGCCAATCAAGAAGACAAATAGCTGCGGCCCCAGCATGAGCGGCAGAAGTGTGCCGCCTCAACAGGCAGACAAACCCAAAACGCAGCCCACAGTGGAGAACCTCTCCATGGAGGAGATGGAGGGATATAGTTTCTTTTTACAGTAAGTCTCCTGTATTATCCATCCTCATGCTTGTAAAATTTAGATAACATCAACCAGACAAGGTGATGTCGACCAAATTCACACTGACTGGAGAAAAAGAGACCCCCTCAACATGAATTAGATCACTAAAAAAGGGCTTTAGCAAAACCTAAGATCTTTCACCAGTTTTCCAACCACCACAACTCATTTAAAACTAATATAACTGAGGCATCAGAGTCTGTAGAAACGTCTATTACCATCATACTAACCCATGATTGCCTGTTTCTGTTGGGTGTTAATGTGAGGGGGCACATTTCAGCTGGGCAACTCTACATTATAGGAAAGACAACATATCCTTTTGATAACACTGGATTTAATAGAGTAAAAATTAAAAGCACGACACGAGCAAGATGCTGAGGTAGGCTAAGAATTAGCTCATCATTAGCAAACTATATCACAGTTTGCTAATAATCCTTATTTGATCGTCATTATATACCAAAACTGTAGTTAGAAGTGATGATAGAAAAATGCTTTTTTGTCCTCCAATCACAGGTGTAACTATGTTGATGTTGTGGAGATTTTTGGTCATCTCAGAATTTTATAATGGAAAAAACTGAACCCAAATGGATCAGTTGGTAGCTAAATATTTTTTACCAACTGTGTTGGAATTCAAACCTGTCTAAGGGATGTTTTGCACCTGCTCTAACAATCTAAAATTTTATTTTCTTCTTGTATGCCTCCAAGAAATGCTGTCCACCATCAGTAGAGATTCTAGAGTTTGTCTCATTGTCATATTAAATCAAAACCAGTTAATCCAAACTAGAATTATAGCCATTGTCAATGAAAATATATAGTGTAAGTGTTAAGAAAGTAACATACAGTTAAATAAAGAATACGTAAGATATAAGGATTGTTATAACCATTTATTAGTGTGATTAATTAATAACAGCACCTTGGTATAGTTTGTTTATGGCTAAAATTGGCAACAGGAATGGAGGAAAAATGCAAATCAGGCAGAAAGGGGCAAACGTACTTGAAGTCATTTGGTAAACACTACTGTGACTTTAATTAGAACGCATATTTTGATCAGAAAGACAGAATGAGCTTCTCTGCTACAAACAGCAAACGCTTCAGGTTTGAGTCTGAGCCATATTATGAAAATATGCAGAACCATCTCATTGCTAACTTTGAGGGATGATCTGAGATTCTGTGTGAGTTTATCTAAAAGAACGATGTTAGAGTGCATGTATCATAAATGTAAACTTTGTGTAGTAAAGATATTCAGGAAGTTCACTATTTGACAACTACAGCATCGTCTTTTGAGATTATGCTGCTGAAATAAAAGATTTAATTTACAATTGACCCAATACACGAAGTGGTTGCAGTGAATCTCCAATTTTTCACCAATCCTAGATTTTACAAAAGTGGCAGCAAAGCAAATCTTGGTCCACGTCTAATTTGAAGGTTTGTGGGAATTTTGCTCAATCATCATTATTATTATATATTTTTTTATGTAGATTAAAATAATTTAATGAGGAAGTTTTAATGTGTTTGGGTTTTTTTTAATAAAGAGAACAAACAAAGAGAACCCTGCCAACATTCCATGAAAATTATTTAATTTTTTCATGTTCTTTTTTTTTTACCATTTTCAAACCCTCATGAACTATAAAGTACAACAAAGTAGGTTTGAAAATAAGGTGTTTTGTCCTTAGTGTGGCTTTCAGCATTTAGGCTTGATTTAGAAAACCCAATTTATGAAAAAAACAAACAGACCGGAGAATTTCAAACAACTTTGGTCGTATTCATTTGAAGCAACAATGTGGGGCATCAAAACAGCCCAAAAGTGAAATAGCCTATTTCAACTCAAAAGTCACAGGTATTTGTTTTCTATTTGAACTGCAACTAAATTAAGGGGAGGAGAGGGAGACTCTGTATGTGCAAGTGGAACGTAAAACGAATTCTCCCTGGAGATTTAAAAGTACCCTTGTTTCCTCATTTCTGGGAGTTTGTAATTTATAGCTGCTGGTCACATATTAAACAAGATCAGAGACTACTCCCTGACATCTTTTGAACATACTCAGGGAATTCAGATGATTACCAGCGTATCCTGCCAACAAATGACGACACAGGGACTGTCTTGGGGGGGGCGGAGAGTGAATACAAAACAAGCACAGAAGCCGGGCAGACTGCACACAAAGGGACACAATTAAATGGTTTTCGAGATTATTCATAGTGCTTCTTTTTACCTCTGAGCAGTCATCGGCTGGGTGAGATGAGACATTTCTGTCAGTTACACACACACACACACACACACACACACCCACACACACACATGAGTTGTATTGAGTAAGAACTTCAGCATTTCCCCTGATGCCCTGTGAAGGTGCTGCAGCTATTGATTTCATCTTTGCAAGCACTTACTTTACAGTATCTCTGAGCTAAAGGCTCCTTATTGCCCTTCACCTAATCAGGCTATTAGGAAAGTATAGTGTAAGTGTTACACTTTACAACCAAGGCAAAGACTAGGTAGTGTGAAACTCAAACCTTCAACCATATTTTCTTGTGTTGCTTGAATTGCTCTGGGCTTCTGTGCTACTATAAGACTCACAGATATCCATATAAAGGGATTTTTTACATGGATTCATTATATGTTTTTATTTGCTATCATTTTATCACCATTTGTTCCGGTTGTATCAATGTAGCCGTACCTTTTTTTTTTTTTGTAAATGCATACACGAGTGTTTGCTTGTGTTCATGTGTTGTGTGTATATTGACTGCATGAGTGCACAGGATGTGCACATACACGTCGGCATATTCATGTGGTTCAAGTGCAAAGAGGATTCATATCTCAGTGATTGAGGGATATTACTGCCATCTATTGAGCCACACGAGGCTTAGCGTATTGGGATTTTTATGAGGCGTCCTGACACAAATGTGCAAATCAGGGGCTAATGCATAATTAAGCACACACATGGAAATACAAAGACTTAGGTCATTTAGCTTACAAATGATAAAAATGTTGCATGGTAATACATTTCTTTAAAAGTCAGATTGAAGACTTTATTTAGCTTGTAAAATACATGTTCAAGGGTGTACAGAAGGAGAGCTAAATATGTACTGTGGAATCCCATGAATCATGCATGTCAGGGGATCATTTTGTGAAAACTAGCCAGAGAAATACTTCTAATGTTGATAAGGAAGCAATGAATTCTGACGAAACTGACACAATTCACTGTGACTTTCAAGTCTTTATATCTTTCAAACTCTATTTTAAAGTTTGTCATGTAGTACTGCTAAACTTCATCATATCATGTCGTTTTTTTTGTGAGAAGGCAACATACAGTATCGTAAACTGAAGGGAAATTATAGTTCTAAACATTGTTTTGCAAATAAAGATCTAAAAAGTGAGGCATGCATTTGTTTTTAGCCACTTTTACTATTTTCTTTTCCCTGACAACATTTTGTGAAGCCATTTTGTGGAGCCAATTACCTTTTAAATACATTTTAAATACTGATGATTTACACAAATTGGGTCTCTGCAGAGTTGTTTAAATTTTCAAAGGTAAGAGGTAACATCTGCAAGACTTGTAGAACATGTTGCAAACACATAAGATAAAGTGCGCTGATTAGAGGAACCTAAAATTAAACTTGTTGTTCTAGCTACCAATGCTGTGTGGTTAAGAACTGATAGTCTTAAACCACAGTGTCAAGATTTAAAATGTTGGCCTTAGCATCAGGATGTTGGATTGTTCTTCTTGAGCAAGAACAAAAAAGATGCTCAGCATCGATGGGAAGATGGATAAAGCTAAATAAATAACAATACTGGAAGAACAGCTTTTAAATGCCTGAGAAAACAGATAACTTGTTGTACAGATGTTACAGCATATGTAGTGAACCATTAAATATTATTACCCAAGGGGACACTACATGTATTTCACCACAGGCATCTTTAGGTTTAGGTATTAGTACATTTAAATATGAGTTAGTAGATGGCAAGGTGTGAGAAAAATTCCTAACAGTATGAGTCAAATATATTATAGGTCAGAGAATATAGTATAACGCTGGCAGAGCTACAAAAAACTTGTTTTGATTAAACAAACTTCATGGGTCAGAAGGGCCTATAACTATATACCATTAAGAATTTATGCCAACTTTCTGAAAGTTGCTGTTCATAGATGCTGTTTGTCCAGCTTGATTTGTTGTTTTTTTAGATGCAACAAGGTTGTAGTGACTTCCATCAAAAGTCTAAAGTAAAGTTAAAGTGGTTCTAGAAAGTAAAAAAAATATGGACCTTAATTTAAATACAAGGTGCCCAATAATTAAATAATTATTTCGTAGAAAATAATAATTATTCTTACATTTTAAAGAAATGCATTTCTTGGTGATGGTCACACAAATAAACAAATAAAATATGCTGAAGATTTTAAAGTTATGTGTCAGTAGATTAAAATGTTTATGGGGCATTAAAGATTTAGAAGTGCTCTGTATCTCATTATAGTTGTTGTCTATTTTCTTACTAAATAATTGACATACAGAAACCCTAACCTTAAATAAAATTATAGCTTTTTTTAACATACATTTTGTTTATATGTTCAGAGTGAGCTTATGTCATCTTTTTGAGGTTTATTTCCTTATTTTAAGGTTAACATTTGTGAACCCAGAGGCACAACAATTAGCTTAAAGAAGTTTAATAGCAGTGCTGAAAGCCAAAATAACAAGTCTAATCCAATAATTCAAACTTCAAAGAAAACACACTGCACCTTTTTGCTGCAAGTACTAACACGCGTCAATTCTGGTCAAATAAAACGAAAAAAAGTATAAAAATCAGTCAGGAATGAGACATTCTCTTTAGTTAAACAATGCTGTCCTACTGATATCCAATTGAAGATCCCTAAAAGTTTTTAATAGACTTTCTCGCCTGTTTGATGCAGGAATAAGTAACCCCAGAATAATCAAAACACTTTGCTCAATACACTTGTTATTATTGATTGCAGCATTCTGGTGCTTTTGGCAGAATCTAGACATACCTGGACTGAGTTAGTTTTGCCCGTGGAGCAGGTTGTGGCAGAATCCTTTATTTTGAGTTTGTTTTTTTTAAAGTAATTATCTTAAATTCTCAAGATGTTGACTTGTGTACCAAATACTCACCTATCAGTGATTATTTGCTATCAATTAGCTCTGCATTGTGTCCCACCAATGTCACCATACTATTTTTTTCCTCCTTACGTTTGAGGAGAGAAACCTGTTTTAATCAAAGTCATTCTCACATAGCAATTAGATCTAATTAGTCCAATTACTAAGATTCTAATTACATTAAAATATACCCCCTAAATCTCATATCAATTATAATATGTGTGACGTGTCCTGGTCTGGAGACAGGAAAAGACAATGAGTGGAGACGAAGCTCCGTGTAAGCCACAAAAAGAGGAACATCCTCGTCCTCCAGAGGACATATGAGAGCAGACTCCATTAGTCCCAAAAGCGAGAATTAGAAGACTGTGTGGCCAAATGGGGATAAAAGTCACGTAACCTTTATTCAACTCTTCCATATTCTGAACAATTTTGTCACAGAGTATGATGCTATGATTAGTTACATCCTTGTTTTCTGTCTCAGTTGGATTGGTTTGCGGATGGCAAGGAAAAGTTTTGGAATTCAATCTCGCAGTTTTGATCTAACAATTTAACACTTAGCCGATGCTGCAAAAGTCTGTGTATTAAAAATTCTTTGCAGCATGCACTGATACACATATAAAGACAAACAGATTGACACAATATGTGTCGGTTCTGGCGCAGTATGACGCTTTAGGTGTACCAGCAACACACACACGCATATATATACACGTCTGTTCTTGCTGTGGAGTCACAAGGAACACGCTGACCTAATTTCCCCCACTTAGCTCGCCTCGTTGGGGACCAGCGTTCCTCTCCTCCCGTTTCCCCCGACCGAGCCTATCAGAGCACTCCCCTCAGTCTGTGTCTCTGGCTCGCTATCAGTCTGTGCCCGCCATCTGTTTTAGTCTTTATCCATGCATACATACAAGATAAGCAATAAAGTGGGCAATCATGCTCAGATGTACTTTTATTTCTAATGTAACATTACCATGTGTCATATATTAAAGCTGCATACTTTCTATTCAATAGAAATCCAAAATAGTTGGTGAGAAAGTGCGAAATGAACCACCAGATCTATGCTGTCAATCATGTGAAGGTGCTGCTCTTAATCTCAACTTAGTGCCAAAGGTCAATGATTTCTACTGTAAAATTGAAGAAAGAGGCTGATAAAGATGGCAGGCTCCACTGCTTCTCAGTGCTCTTTCCTTTGCTGAGAGGGCAGAAACGCATGCATATGTGTGAAACTAAAGCCCCCCCCGGCTACCTCGGCCTGGGTGCATGTCAGGGCTTTTTTCTGTGGCCAGATTTGCCCTTGGTCAACTCAGGTCTCTCAGACATACACACACATACAAAATCAACATGCTGTTTCCTCTATTGAAAGCAGGCCTGTCATTTCCCTGACAGGCAGATGCAAAATGATTGGTTAATCTGCTGCGAGGTGGGTGTCAACCAGGTGCTGGCTCCAGTTCCATTGGTGGTCTGGGTCAAATAAAATATGACACGTACAAAAAAGTAAAAGCCATAGAATAGAGAAAAAAAAATGATAGGGTCTGTTTACAGGAGTGTATAATGAAGAACAAATCCAAAGAATTCTGATATGGTACAGTGAAGTATTCAAAAAGACACCTTGTTCTGCAAAAAATATGAACTTTTAGAAAATATTGGGACAAATCATATCTGACAGGTAGCTTTGATGACTTAACTTATAAATGATGGATGCCCATGCAGTCAGGATGTATTGTCTTCATTTTAACTCTTACTGCAAAAGTATATGTTGGTGCTATTTGCTTCAACAGCAAAACTTCTTTGCTTTTTTAAGATTTTAACTGACAAATAATTGTGAAATGCACAAACAAAAAATCCATTTTTATCTTACCGCCTTTACTCTGATTCCCTGAATAAAAGTCAGTTCAAACAACATGTATAGGGAGGCCACTTAATTAGTATAGACTTTACTAGCATTCCATTAGATTTTTGGGAATATGTTGATTTTTTTTTTTTTTTTGATTATCAGTAGACTAAATGAAAAGCGTAATGAAGAGCAAGCAATATATTATACATGTGAGGGATAGACCTCTGGAGAAGCAGGGTTTGGTTATAAGACGGCATACAAAGTGTTGGAAAGCATTCCAACAAATGAAAGAGTTTAACATAACTACAAACCTACCTAGACCTTGTAATCCATTCTAACGGCCCCATGAAGGGCAATACTGACCAACCAAGATGTTTAGGTTAACTCTGTATGTGCTGCACTCTGTTGATGTTTGAACTGTTGGTCTCCACTCTTGAGTGGAAAAAAGGATTTATCATTACTGAAAAAAAAAACCTTAAGACCCATCTTATAGGCATGAGGGTCAAGATGCTGTGCAGATAAACAAAAAGGGAGGTATTTGGTATATGGCAGATAAGTGGATCTGTAAACATGAACACACTGAGTGTTCAACTTCTGCCACAATACTGTACATAACATTGAGAGCATCATATTAGGATGATGCTGGTTGTAAGCAAAGATGTCTTTCATGGAGATGTCTTGTATGCCCCGTATATGTGAGGGGTTTCATCAGGTAGTGTCTTGGTGTGTCTGGATTTCTCAGACACACCAAGAATATAAATGATGGCTTAATTAAATACCCCTATACAATACAATACCATTAATACCCCCATACAATACAAACATATTAATACGTGTGCGTAGTTTTGTGCTCTGTGTGTCTCTATGTTCCACATGATGAACTTGAGAATTTGGTGTATTTGGCAAAAATATTCAAAAACCACTCTGTCATAGTCAAACAATCTTGAAAGTGTTTTTAAAATTATGTTTTCATTGAAGTTAGTTAAGTACCCTTGCTTCTAATTATTTCCTTTCCCCTATCTTAGTCCCTCTTGTTAATCCCAACTTTATCTCGTTGTCTCTCCCTCTAATTTTCTCAAATTTTTATCTCTCAATTTCCTGTCTATTTCTCTGGTGACAAAGTCCTGCAGTGACGAGGCAAGGTCGATGCAGTGAAATCCATTTAAATACTGATGCAACTCTCAGGAGGCCAATACTCGGCCTCTACTGCATCCCTCCCTGAATACCTCACCCAATTTGATGAATGAAAAGATTTATATAAGATTTTTTTTTTGTTTTTTCTTTTTACATTCCACCAATCATATCTTGTTTTACATATCTACTGACATCATGATTTGTCTATTTCCTTTAAAGGTTTACATAGAGAAATTTACTGTTAGATTTAGTAGCCGACCATATGAGAAGTGCTTCGGATGTTCGTGTGTGTTTGTTGATCCCAGGTGCATCTGCTCCAGAAATGTTTCCTCCCTCATTTATAGCACACCAAGGGACCTGGCATTTCCACGGTTTAATTCCCTCTCATGCTAGGTCGGGGGCTCAATAAAAACACCACATGTTGCTCGGCAATGAAACAGCTACTTCATGAACGGGTCTAAACACTTCCAAGGTGTCTGAGGAGGCCAAAAACATGTTTTGATGGGTGTTTATAACGGAACAGTCACAGCTCTTAACATTTAATCATCACAAAGACTATTTCATATAAAGACATATGACAGGAATTAAAAAAAAAACAGAAGTGATTGAGCTTGTGGCTTTACTCTACTCCTCCTTGCAAGTTTGTCTGATGATAAACTTTTTCATTGCTAGAGTTGCAGAAGTTACTATGGAAACATGTCTCTAAAAGCTTCAGTCTTGTTAGTAATTTGGTCAATAGGAAGGTTTACACAAGATGTCCTGCACACACCAACTGATTTGTATACAGGAAAAAAATTACAGGTGTTCTCTTCCGGTCACCAGGTGTCTTTTTTTCCTGCATATATAACATAGAAATAAAGAAGTAAGTCAAGAATTTGAAAATGCTTTGGGAATTATAAAAAAAATCAATGATAGCTTCTACCAGTATTTTCGTCCTTTTTTCTTTGGGTGACAATCTTTAATTCTGTTGTTTCAAAGCCTCCTGACCCTTATTCTAAGCTTTAGCTCCAGTCTGGACTTTTTTTGGATCACGCCATAATGTTTATATTACTTCCAGTCAGAGGTACCGTGTCAATAAAATAAGTGATATTTTATCCAAAAACAGATAAACATTACTTCTGTTTCCACTGCAAACTAAAAAAAAGAAAAACCCTAGATTGTGGCTCATTGAAAGCAAAGACACTGTGAATGTTCACACATTATTCAAAAAGGGAACTGACTGTTTAACCACCAGAGGACTGATGACAGATAGGCTCCTCAGTTTTGAAACAAACACATATCAGCATTTTTTGTTAAATAGAATGAAAAAAATAAGATTGTATCTTTAGTCCTATCCATTGAGCACTAAGATAGTCACACTTCTCCTAATCATCACAACACTTATGCATCTGGACTACTTTGAAAGCAATTTCATTATCTATTAATCTTTTAAGACTCCTTAATCACTTTGATTTTGGGGGATTTCTCAGTTTCCCCAACAGCAAGCCATTATTCAACTCTGTGCAAAAGGTCGTCTCAGTCTTGGTAAATTTATTACTGTCACTGGCTGAAACAGGAAACTGACAGAGCAACCCTAGTCCTCAAAATAAAGGAATAGGTTTAATACGTTAAGTGGTCCTACACTAAAAGGTTTAGTTTAGATGAGATCTGTAGGTTACATTCATGTATCCTCAGGCTTAAGTGTACAATTTAAAATGTTACTCTACTGTATTCTTCCACTTCTTCCTCCTACCCTCATCCAGTAAGCAATGTCATTTAAAGGTTTAGTACTTGCCCATACTCGCTTTTTGCAGTTTTTAAAAGCACTGCCCATGGTTTGTTCTCATGCCATCCAACATTTAGGATAGCACCTGAGAGAACCAGTTTATCAAAAAAAACTTATCCTAGTTCAGGACTTGGCACATTCACACAGGTTAAATCTGATTTACATGCCTTGACACATTCAAGAAACGATGAATCCCTTTGCAATGTGCTTTGATGAGATTGAAGGTACAATATACACAAGAAAAAAAAACAGCTTTTCACCTCAATTTCACAGAAGTACCAAAAGTAAAATACTGCAGTATATGGCAGTCCATGCCTGTTTAGATCATTTGTTTCATCAGTTGGCTAATATGTAGAGAAGAGGACAATCTGTTATGCTGGAGTATATCATTTTTTTAAGGAAGATAAATTTCCTCCACAGTCACCATTCATAACTATATTTTTGTATAATATTTTATTGACTGATGCCACCATAATAAACAAAATTTAGAGGGACAACTGATTCCCATCATGCCACTAGTGTCCTTGAGAGGAGACTACCGCACACAAATGTCTAAAAATACATCTCTTTCGCACACCACCAATGTCTTCATTATGTGAGAGATGGACGTCTGGTTGCATTTGGTGTTTTCGTTTAATCACAGTTGACAGGATAGCATCTTGCCTGCGTCTGAGCCACACAGCTTTTTGTTGTCTACATCGTAATTCCGCCTTTTCGATCGCTCTGAAAGCAGTTGTACGTCATGCTTGTGGTGAAACAAGCCGTGACAATCCTCTAAATGGAAATCCCACTGTGGAAATCCATACTGAGAAGAAACAGTCCACACCTTTAACTGTCCTCCAACCTCGTCTCTCACAATCTAATTAAAAAAGACACAAAGCTTTAGGTTAGCTGAATTGTAAACATTATATTCACACATAAAAACTTTAAGTTACATCAGATGTTTGAAAACTGACAAACAGTTGCACATCAACAGTGAGCAATGTTAAGTTTTGGCCCTTGATCCCTCGACACAATAACACATAGAAGAGAATAAATAGTTGTTGTTTTTTTATACAGACAATAGTCTTTTTGCTTAAATACATATTTTTCTCTGTGTTTGGTCTGCCATTTATGAATAACAGCTAAACAAGGGAAAACTGTAATTTTCTAATCTGTTACCATTTGATTGGTTCACCTCTATTATTAAAAGCATATTTTAGAAAATTGTTTTCCTTTTTATAAAATTTGGCTTTATAAAGAATCAATTTTATAGTTAAAACCAGAAATCCTGTAAAATAAAATGACTGACTGTTCTGAGAGATGTGCATTATCTCTGTGTGAGTTTGTTTCATCTAACTTGTGAATATTTATCAGCCCAAACTGTTGACTAAGCATTTTGTGAACAAACCTTCACATCTCCCACATGGGCTGTATGTTATGCTGCTGCTGTTATAAGTATGCTTGAAGGAACTTCAACTCCAAGTAATTTAACACTTCAGAAAGTGTGCACATCTCACAGAAGAGGATCTCTTTAGAAACAAAACAATATATATGAATAACTGCATGAGAAATGGTATTCTTGCAGCAATGCGAGCAGGAAATAAAATCCAGTGCCTCATTTTGATGTAAGTCTAGCCTAATTATTTGGTAAAGGGGGTGTGGGAGCAACACAATTGATTCTGTTTCTCGTCTTTAGGCGGTGTGTGATTTTCCCAAGACGAACACTACAAAGTGAATTCCAACTGTGCTCTGGGAGACAGTAGTGAGACACAGAGATGTCCACAGGCGCAGGCCTGAAGACACATTCTGCAGTGCTAACCATTGCTGCATTGTAAACAATATAACAGTGCTGTATTGTTATTCGGATGGTAGAAGTCACAAAACATCGTCTCTTATTGAACAAGACGATTACAATAATTCCGACTTCATATTTTAACTACAATATGAACTCATACTATTTTGGCTCAGAGAGCTGATTTTTTTGCATCTTTTATGTTTTTATACCTTTTTATTTAACATTTGCACTAAATTTTCCTTTCCTTGTCTTTCTGTCCTTTCCCTATCTCTCATCATGGATGCTCTCCTCCTCGTGCTCCATCTGTGCCCTCTGTATGAAAGGGAATAGTTGAGCAGGCCTGACAAAGGGCGGCACAGAGGTGCTGAGGGAAGCTGAACATCGCTGGAAGGGATTTCTATCTGTTTGTGTATGTGTGTTGTATTTATGTGTGCAAGAGAGAGAAATACTGAACAGTTGTGTACATGTCTAAAAGTGTGTGAATTTGAATATTAGACTGCATTACCTATACCTAATGAAAACGAAGAAATCAAACAAATAAAACTAATCTCATTAATGAAAAAAAAGTATGAAGTCTGTTACTTATAATTGTCATTTGATCCACATCTAGTGTAACAAACAAACAGAACAGCATGGACAAAAGATACATCTTTTCAGGAGCCAACTTTAAGACAAACATGTTTCGGACCAATCAAATGCAGGGAAGTGCATGACATCACTGCATCAACCAGAGGCAGAATGCTATAACTAAACAATCATGGCTGCGTCAGTTTTAGCTGGAATACCCTCTATTTCTGCTTAAAAAACTAGCAAAAGGGTGCGATTTTTAGCTTTGTGATTGGGAAGATGGTTGTGCATTTCCCCCAATTGGATTTGGTAAGAGTTTGATTATCAGTTAACTCAGCCACTTCGAATGTTACCATCCCATTAATCGGCCATTATTAGCAGTTATCTGTCCCATAGAATGGCTCCAGATTGTGCCTCCTATGTACTAGTAGGCTCAGTAGGTTGTTCTTTACACAATGAATCCAAACTCTAAACTGTAATTCATTACATGCCCGTGTAATTAAATCAATTCTATCTATTTATGTGTAATCTGAACCTAATTTTAGCAGTTCTTCATGTATTGTAAAAACATGTATCCACATCTAGATAATTTTGAATAAAAGAAAAACATGAAATCTCATATCCTGTCAACTGAGTTGGTTTTAAAGACCACATTGGTCTGTAACATGTGGAATTTATTCCAAGTAAAGGTTTAAAAAGCAGTTAAGTAGGTAAAATGTAAATAAAACTTACAGTTTTAGATGCAGCCAAAGTGGGTGTTATAAACAATAAGCTGTATACTATCAGCCATAAGAAACTTACTAGAAGATAGAGGAGGCACATTTTGAAGCCGTGGGACTGATAACCACTAGTAATGGCCATTTAATAGTTGATAACATTCGAAACGGGTGTTTAACTTCACTAGTTGTGAAACAAATGAAGCTGCTATTGCTGCTGTGATTGGCTAAAAACTCAAAATGGAAGGCAGGTACCCAATCAGCTCGAAGATGTCAAGATAGGTGTTGGCTGGAGTGCTGCCATCAGCACCCTTGTTTGCTGGAGCTTGGCCTGTTTTTCAGTGTAGCCCTGTTTCTCTTACTGTGACTAACTAGATATGTTCTCTTTCATCCTCTGACACGGGAGCTGGCTTGGAGCTCGTATGTCTGGTTGTGTCTTTCCTGACGAGGCACCTGTGGAGCTGGATGACAGTTGCCTTTTATATCTCTGCTTCTTTCTGTCTGTCTGCTTCTGTCTCCTTGAACCCCAGTCGGCCTCGCAGATGACCGCTGACACTAAGCCTGGGTCTGCTGGAGGTCTCCATTGTTGCTACATGCATGCTTGGTGTGAGGGATTTCTGTCGAGTCAATGATTCATTGCAATCAGCTGATTTTCCTTAGATAGAAAACTTAACTAGTCTGACTGTGTGATTTGAATGAATTATCTTTGTGAAGTGCCTTGAGATGACATGTGTTGTGATTTGGCGCTATATAAATAAACTGAATTGAATTCAAGAATTGTACTGTCCCTGCCTTTTGTGAACACTTTCTACATGAGGCTTCCAAGATTGATATGTGTAGTTCAATATGAATTCTACACTGTATAAATGTGGCTTATGCCAGGTTACCTTTGTGCACCCACTAAATTTAAAACAGATGTGAGGAACATAGTGCAGTCTTATGAAAGTGCATTGCATTCACTGGATAAAAAATAAAGATTAGACACCTTATCTTGTAATTACGAGATAAGAAAATTTGCCACATTGAGCACTGCTTCATTCAGAACTACTAACTGCACATCCACAAAGATGTAAATTCATATATGTGTCTATAAGTAAATTAAAAATTTGGTTTATTTACGACTGTGGCTTTGTTACGTTTTGCCATGTGACATTGTTACCATGGCAACATAAATGCTGACATAGCTTGAGATGCTGTCGTTTTTAAGCTAGCATACAGGTAGCGTAGCTAAAAAGGAGACTGGCAATTGCTGCAAGCAACAATCACATGTGGCAATTACGAGATTTTTCTGATAATTACAAGATCAGGATTTTGTAATTATAAATACGGTGTCTAATTTTTGTTTTTTTTATCCAGTGGATACAATGCACTTTGAAATGAATCCTATATTTCTTATTTTTAGGTTAGGCTAATGCTAAAGAATATGTTGCATATGCTAATGATGTGCCAAAGACACAAAAATAGTTTTTTTTTCTAAGTACATTTTATAAGTAAATATTTTCTGTGGCAGTGTAACCTTACCTTTGAAAATGTACAACTTGGACTGGAACTTAACATCACTGGAAACTGATTCCAGGGTTATTTGTAATTTAAAAAAGTAAAAGAGTCTTAGATGTCTTCTGCCCACCGTTTAATTTGGTGGAGGATCTATTATGATAATATCTTTAGAGGGTCTTCAAATTTATACCTGAATATTATCAATAAATCTCTTGTGTATCAGACCAGAAAATCTGTCCTAAACATGTGATGGTTTTAACACAAAAATGTTAAAACGTAAACAAAATAAATGATCTTTCAAGGTCATCTAAGTATTAGATTCAAATCTGCTTGGAAAAGTATGGGATTACCTTAAGATTAGAGAATATGAGAAAAAACAGGACTTGTACCAGCAGAGGTAGTTAAAACCTCACACTCCATGGTACTCTATAATATTGCTACTTTTTAACATTGAATTTTTTTCAATGTTAAAAAGTATATATATATATATATATATATATATATATCTGTGTGTGTGTGTTTGTATGTTTACTGTACAGTTTTTCATAAATTTAACACAGGTGCATTACAATGCCAAGAAAAACATCCAACAATAATGATCATGAAGGGATGTTTCTTCTTTTTCTTTTTTACATTAGATCATCAGCTGTACCAAGATCTTGTCCTCCAGGACTATCTGATCGAGCCCGACTGGCCCTTCGCATGCTACCGTCCGAGTTAGGACTGCCGTTGTCGTGGCAACAGCAGCAACTGCACAGACGCTGGCATGACTCCGTTCTGCAGCTCGGCCTCATTATTCTGCTGCTGGCTTTGATGTGGTTTGTGAGGCTTTACCTGCATTACTGCAGCCAGTGGCTTTACCTCCAGGCCATTGCGGTTCCTGTCAACAAGTGAGTTTGCCTCCTTTGATATGATCCTGCACGCACACATACAAACACACACACACACACACACCCACACACACACACACCTACACAGATAAATGCATAGCTTCAACAATACAGATATGGCTCCTGAAATAAATGGGCAAAAGGGTATGCAGTACATACAGTAAATTAGTGTACCCTTTTGGCCAATCACAAATTTGCACATCTCCGCATGCACAGCATGTCAGCTTAGTAAAAGAAAACTTGCTAAAGAGGACTGACTATAAACAGAATGTGAAGTGGATAACAAACAAAAGAGACTTAAATTGTACAGTGTTTGAGTCCATGTATGTGTGTGAGTGTGGATTTTTTGGCAGGCTTGAAAGCTGGATACACCCAAATCATCTGTTTGGAATCCCCCCATTAACATTTTAACAATCCTCTCTCAATATTAACAAACCATTGCTGGGGGAGTTAGCTCACCGCACAGCTTCAAGTCCCAAAAGACATTATTTGGAAGGAATTTATTGTTATTATTTGGTGTTCAACATTGATAATAAACAGCAATAAGACACCACAGAACTGTTAAATCCAACAGCAATAACATATGGCCCTGATTTAGTTCATCACAATAAAAAAATCTGGCTGCAAACAAGTATACAAGGAGGTTTTTATTACAATAACATGTTAGTGAAGGCATCATGAGTTAAATCATGGAAAATGACTGGAGATGCAGAGGCAGGGGGGGAAAACATGACAGAGTGAGAAAAGAATAGGCTGAGGGGGCAGATTTGAGGACAGAAAAAAAATGTGAAAACAGAGGGGGTCAATGCTGGATGACAACTTCCACATGTCCAAATCAGCCGCTCTACCTCCAAGCATGTTTCTCTTCATGCAATGTCCAGAGCTTGTAGTGGCCACTGAGAGGGAGGGGACAATGTGACAGTCAGCATGATGACAGGAAACCCTCCCTTCACCAGCTTTTATCTCCTTTTGCATTTTTCTTCCGCTGTCTTTAAAATCCATTCATGAGAATCAGTGTAGAAATAATGATGCACTAAATTTAACCCCATGATTCAAAATGGTAATTTGTGTTACGGAATCCAAAAGTGCTTATCATGACCCCATCTCTCATGGTTGCTAGGTAGAAACTGCATTATACCTCTAGCAATGTAGTTTAGTATAAGATATAACAAGATGGAATATAACTTTTTGTTCATTATTGATTTTCACATTTCATAATGGCTATAATTGTCTTACCTTCCAAGCAGATAAATTATTAAAAGATTTGTGAATTCACAAACTCGTAAATACATCTTGCCCAGAGCCAGCAGAAATGTTCGTCTCGGTAGAGAAATAGTTCGGACCAATGAAAATGCAGCGAAGTGTAAGACGTCAACTCATCAACTATAGGGGGAAGGATGAAACAAAACAGTCATGGCTGTACCATTTTTAGCAGGAATATTCTCTATTTCTTTTTGAAACATAAGTAAAATGACATGACTTTTACCTTTGTTGATGGGAAAGACGTTTGCGCGTTCCTCCCAACTGGATTTGGTAAGAGTTTGATTTGTCAGTTAAAACACTTGAAACAAATCAAGACAGTAATAAGTCACAGCTTCTATCGCTGCCGTGATAGGCTAAAAACTGTAAGGTGGGTACCCAACAAATAAAGCTGCTACTGCTGCTGTGCTGCTGCTTCAAATAAATACCGTACTTTATACTGTGAATTTACAGACATTTCTTACACTGTAGCAGATGAGATGAAATTATTATAGCCCTTACTTTTTATTTTTTGCAAAATAACCTTGCTCTTTTTCAGTGTTTCAAGTTAAATGTGCAACAGCATAATCCTCGAATGTTGGAATCCTTATTGAGGATAACACAGGTTGCCTTGCAGCCTTGAGTTGATTATCTAAAAGAAGCTGCAACCAACCATAAATGGCCATTCACCTTGGTGGCTCTCTGGCCTGTTTTGTGGCTTTGGCCACTACCACACCAGAAAACACGAAGGTCTAAATAAATAAGCCAAGCTCATTGGGGGATATTAACAGCTTATCTAAACTCCTATGAAGGAAGCTTGGAAGGTTCAGTTTAGGCAACTGGACATGAACTTTTCTAGAAGTCGTTTCACATCTCATCCAAGAGGCTTCCTCAGTTAGTTGCCTAAACTGAACCTTCCAAACTTGACCATGACCTGGATGACTGACAACCTTCACAGATATCTTTCTATGAAGGAAGAACCTGATTTCCAAAGCATAAATCTAAGAAAAATACCCAGCATGTAAGGTTTGGTGCAAAATCTATCTTTGAACATTTTTTTTATTATTATTTAAATGCCTAATATAGAGAGACATTATTCCCTAGAACAGGGGTCACCAACACGTCGCCCGCGGGCACCCAGTCGCCCGCAGAGCCCTTTTCGGGTGCCCGCGGAGCAA
>JAUZNJ010104711.1:0-20764 GCA_034780135.1 Jordanella pulchra | reverse complement strand
CTCTCGCCTGAAACGCAGCTGGAGATAGGCACCAGCAACACTCCCGACCCCATTAGGGACAAGGGTGTAAAGACAATTGATGGATGGATGGATGCAACACTCTGAACACGCCACCCTTACCATGCACACTATATAAATACAAATCTTGGTGAATATCAGCTGAAACTTTTACGATATTTTACTTATCAAACACTTATTTTGTGTTGGTTTATCATCTAACTAAGCGTATTCAAACTTTTGGGTTGTAGTTGAGAAAAAAAAATGATGTTATGGAGTATGATTCATTTCCCAATGTGCTGTATGTGCCAAAAGCTTCTGGCTTATAGGTTTCAAATGAAAAGAAAAAAAATCGGGGAGATATGGATGATAAATGCAGCATTATGTTGTCAAGCAAATAGAATAAATTCCCTCTTGGTGACATGAAAATTCACCCCTGTGGCAGCTGGCACAGGGTGCGCCACATCAGTAGCCAGACAGGCCGACTGGATGTGACAGGTAAAAAGGCGAGATGATGGTTGGAAGGTGCTATTGTTTCGTAGCGCTTTCTTGACCTGTCAGGCCCTGGCACTGGAGGGCCTGAATCGAGGACCTCTTTGTCAAGAAAAAAACAGCCTTAAAAGGCTGCTTATCCAGGCTGTGGTGATTGCTCCTGTTTAATTGATTTGCTTTGCGCTGAGGCCTGTCACATTAATAATGGTTAAGTACAGCCCCTGTGTGTCACCCACAGTGGTGTGTCTATCAGGAAATTAACAGCCTTAACTAACTGCCGTCTTTGAAGCAGGGAACTGCGGGGTCATATGAAGCACTGCAGTTGTGTGCAAAGGCTGATAGCTTTAGCATAACATCTAGTAAAGTTTCTCTTTCCCGTCTTTCAAAATTACACAGATGTGCTCCTCGGTTCACCTTTTAGTACACCCACATGCACACATGACTAATTTTAAGAGTCCAACATAGAGCTACAGTCTAAGAAAGGGGCGGCAGGTAGAATAAAACACATTCTCTGCACCAATTCTCTTTAGCTTTTGACAGGTTGCTCTAGACATTAAGTCGTTCTGATATTTCCATGACTGACTGACACACTGAAATAGTTCCCATCACCTTGATAGCACTGTAATGCACCTTGCATGCAGACTGTCTTTAAAGTGCAGGAAATTAGACTCCAAGTTGAAATTCTCCCTCCCCCTGCCTTTCAGCCAAATATGACAAGAAAATAGACTGCTTTTCTTCCCTGCCCAGAGAGGGAGAAAGAAAGGGCCCCACAGAAGCTGGCAAAGAATAAGCGGTTATAGGCGAATGTGTCAAGAAGTATTACAGATATTATGTTCTCAAGGCAGGACATTTGCGATACTTAGAAGTTATACCCATTCTCTTTGACTTCTCACAGGATATTTTTTCTCTTTTCCGCTACCTTCTTGTGTCAAAGACTGTAGTGCTGAGTTCATTTTGCAAAAGCTCAACTCCAAAGTGACACGCTGAACTTACAGTATCTAGCCGCGAGTCAGAGCTCCGGTGCTCAGCTCTGACAGTAAGAGTCAGAAAAGTTGAGGTGCAGCCAAGATCGCGCCAGTTGAAGGGTCTTATTCACTTTGTCTTCTCAATTAGTCAAAGCTGGTCAGGAGCTGAAAGTAAAGCCTGCGAAGATGACGTGCTGTCGTCCACTCGCCATCAGGTGGGTGAGGATCCCCCCTGTGGGTTGTAGTCATGCTGTAAAGAAGAGTTAACTTCACCTCACCTCCCTGTTAGCACTGGAACCAGCCACCGGATTCAAGCTGACAGCTGCCGTATTACTGGTTTAGAACTTTGTGGAAACTCCAAGGAGCTCATGTCAGACCTGGCGCACGCCAGTTGTCTTAAAGCTTCACCAGAACAAACGGTTTCATGTTTACTGACATTGGACTTTGGCATAGAACTTAATTTTACTTGTTAAGGTTGTGGTTCTAAAATACTTTCTGAAAGTTCTGTGGATTAACCCCATCAGTCCTGATTTCTCTCATCACTGTATACATAAAATAAACCTTTCCAACAAAGCTTGAGTCAAAGCACTTATGCAATTCAAGTTTTGTTCTAATTAACATATTTAAGAAAATTTGGCACATGTTATACCTTTTTAATGTCAGTATTTCAAATCAGTTTAAAGCACAGTGTGTTGTGGGATTTTACACGAGGAAGCTATTACTGTAAAAATCAAAATGACACACATCCAGCACTAGATGCTGATCCTTCATATTTGTTCATCTAGATTTAATTTCCGAGGCTTAAGTCAGGGGGTGGAAATGTTCAGGTAGCGCGTTATGATGCTGGAAGCGTTGCGCAGGTCAGGATGAACGTCTGTGACGGGCAGATTATTCAGTCTAAAGCGGCCTAAAGAATGATCTTGTCACATTTCACAGTCAGGATTATAGAGACACACAGGAGGAGCGCTTCAGTAAGGAATTAGTGTCATGTAGTTGGCTGGAGAGGAGCATGCAAGGTATTTGTCAAAGTAGGTTTGGACATTTACTTCTCCAGTTGCCTTCCCAGTTATCTTTTTTGTCTTTGGTGAAATGACTTTCCAAACAAGTGTACATTAAAACCTTTTTCCCACTTTTAAACACCCCCTAGGTACCAACCCTGATAAGCTATATACAGTACACAGTGTATATGTGTTGTGGACAAAACCAACTTTGCTATCCTCTATATTACATGACCTTTCCAATCACTTTTCCAAACAACAATAAGGTTTTGCTGTCCTGTCTTCTCCCCATGGTCGTTTCCCTGAGAATTACTTGCAAAAAAAAAAAAAACTATATACATTCTGTAGCACTGTAAGGGTAGCCCCAAACCCAAAATTATTCTACAAAATCTGATCGAAATGAAGATATAAAATCCATCAAATTTTTCCAATACTTCTTAAATTTGCCAGATATTAATCTGATGGAAAAGGTCAGCCTTTTCATTGTACATCAACCCAATCTTTCCTTTTAGGAGCCTCTGCCTTTGGCCACTACCAAGTAATGCCTTTTTTACTACCTACCAAAATGATTCTATACATATAATTATCAGCAGATGTTGTTAACCTATCCACCCATCTTTTCCTGTACAGAAACTTAAATATGAATGGAGTACTCACCTTCAACACTTTATCTACGCAATTCTTTAAATCCGGCAATAGGGAGCTGTTGGGGCAATCCCAGAAAACATGGAAGTGACTAGCTCTGCCTTCACTACATTTCATTTTGTATCTTGGTATTTTCTTTCTTTCTATTGGTGTAATGAAATATCTTATAATATTCTTCCTGGCAAACTCTCCCCAATGGAGGGTCTAAAATGTAAAGCCTCCAGTTAGCTTCTTTTTCCCATTTCACTTTCATATATATTGTATTGCTTCTGTTCAAATTTTCCAAACCTGTGTGCAAAATTACCCCCCCCCCCACCCATATTTGATTAATTTGCTTGCATAAACATCTTAATTATCCCAGATTCAAGCTCTTTTTTTAATAGTTCCTCAGTATAGTGCTTTAGCTGTAAGTACCTGAAAAAGTCTTTATTATTGAAGCCAAATTTGTTCGTCATTTCCTCAAAGCGTTGTGGAGTTTCTTTTAAAACCACTTTCCTGAATATCCTCAGACCCTTTTCCCATTTACTAGCCTTCCAAGTGATCTTATACAGAAGTGGAAGTTTATTTCTCTGTGATTTTTGTTTTTCTTATACTTTTTGTATGAACTGTATGCATTTCATAAACCAAAAGTTGACTTAATTCTTTGATATAAAATAATTCACAACAACTTCTTTTATCGAAAATATAAAAATGTATTAACAAAAATGACTAAACTCCAGATTAAACATGCATAAGCGAAACTTTTTAACTTCTTAACCGAACTAGTGTTTTATTTTTGTTTTTTTACATATAAATACAAAGGAAAATATGAAATTGTAGAATAATCATAATCAAAGAAATGATGTAATGATGTCAAAGTTCAGCGTGAGTTCTAAGTTTGAGAAGAAGAGTTTATCTTGAAGATTTGGAAGGAGGTTAAATCAGCTTTAAAACTGAAAATGTTTTCAAAGAAATTCACAATGTTAATAAACAAAGTAGATAAAACATTATTTGGTAACCAATTATATAATTTAATATAATTTTTAATATCATGAGACTATTCCTGAGGAAATAGGGTTGGGAACCCTTAAAATGGCAAAAAGAAACTTTATGAACTACAGATGATCCGCCCATTCAGCAGATAGGCAGACATAAACATAAAAATGAACGTCATATTAGTGTTTAAACCCTTATTGAATTAAAGTTAGTCATAAATAACACAGGATGAAGAGGGTTTGTCTTTTATTTGCAGATCCCCAGGGGGTCCCATCATGTTCAGGGAGGATCATCTCTTGGGGATATCCTGAGAACACAGGGTTTTACCAATCCACATTGTTTTACAGTCTACGTTTATATTTCATGTTCATACGTTAATCTAATGGCATTGAGGCACAACTTTTCACTTCTCACCTGACATTTGCTGTGATGAGTTTTGTGTTTTCATTCTAGAATATGGCCAAACTTCTTTACTTTAGTTTCATGTGACTAAACAGCTTTGTTTCAAAAGTCTTCATGTGGATTCATATGGAGCTAAATGGATTCAAGTTATTTATTGAAAACAAGCTTCACAACAAGCGACTTGTTTAATTGTAATTTTTCCTCTGGATACTCTGTGAAATGCTGCGTGATGCCTGTAAAATCTGAGCTGAAGCTTTATATTTTTTGGCAAATTGTCTAAGCAGTTTCAAAGGGTTAAATAGGGCTACTAATCTCTCTATTCCAATACAGTATCTCACAATATTTTCCATTGACTGAAGATTTCTCCTGTTGGCTGATGTTACAACACAAATGTTATGGCAAATATTTGGATGAATTTGTGCTCTAGTGTTGGATGCATTTTCTCACTGGTAGTTATAGTTTTTAAACCTTTTCCATTTGAAGGAATTACTTAAGTGGCTGTTTACTCTGATGTTTAAGCTCAGCTAAACTAAATTTAATTTGACCTCATACTGCAAACATATTAATGTTTTTGAATTTGACAATCTGTCTGAAAATTGGACGATCTGTTGTTAATGACACATAAGTAATATTTATAGGGAAATTTCATACTTTTCTATAGAAAAAAAGAGGATGACAATCAACATCCAGTATATTTTTTATTGGAAAACATCCTGAAGTGGTGTAATAATTACTTGACAACTGTTACAGAGGAAATATGAGTTTTTTTTTATAAAAACCATGACTGGCCAACTATTAGTTGTTAAGATTATAAAGCAATAGTCTGTTGTGAGGCTATAGGTTCAAGACACCAAGGTAGCTTACTGATTTAACCTGCTTTAGGACTTCCTGTGGGTGTCTATATTAAAGTGTTTTTTGATGAGTCTGAAATCCATTTGATTATTCCTTGTACAAAATATATATGACTCAAATAAATCAAACTAAAGAATAATCTAGCTAAGATCTTATCCTTTACTTATTAGAACAATTTCACATTTTGTTACACGTTATTTTTACTTCCAGTCTCAGATATTTTCCATATTTAAATATTTCTTGTAGAAAAATGTTTTTTAAATAATTTCAAGCTTCCTCATCTTTTCAGAGATTAATAGTTAGCATTAGCTGCTTCTTGAAGACCGTTACTGACACTTACTTAATGGAGGCTTGCATGCTCAAGTTCAACACACTGTCCAGAACTCATAGAGGCAGCTGACTCTTCAGTCCTACTGAAGCAGCAAGAATGTGCTTATTTTCTGTACTTTTTCCCAATGACTAGGTATGTTGCTCATTGCAGCATTTGCTATATTTCTGTCTCTGCATTTTAAATTAAAACAAGGTTGAGTGTCTTCAGGCAATCAGAATGAGCTATTAGTAAGATGATTGAAAAGCGAGGGAGCGGGTGAGCTGAAAAGACAAGGTAGAAGAGGCCTGACAAATGAAATCAAACTTCATAAGACCTGCCAGTAGTGTCAGTTGTTATCCATATCTCAAGTGCATTATGGTACTGCAACACAGCGCAGTGCCTTCTCATCTGTCGACTCGGATTCATCACACTCTTGACTGTTTCTTTTAAGTCACAAGTGTCAGTGTGAAGAGGAGTCTTAATTGACAACTGAGTGGCACGGACGTGGAGTGTAGCCTTTATTTTTGTGCCAAGAAGGGTTGTGTTGTTTTGATGAGCTATTATTGGCAGAAGCCTGTAGCAGATAGCGGTTGGCCTGGAAATGGGAAGTGACATCAGACAGAGAGGAGCTTGTCATTGTCTTCGGGCGAGTTCAGCCTTGCCGTAAGTTCGGAACAGCCTGTTGAAATGTCACTCTGAGGAATTTCTTATCTCTCTGGAGAAAAAAAAATGGGTTGATTTTTATGAAATTATTTAGACATCTGGCAACTGGTTGTATTACTGGCAGGGATTAGAAAGATTATTTTTTTTGGGAGGATTCTCGTATAACAGATCAGCTCCCGGATTTCTTTTACAACTCAAAGATATTTTGTTAAAGTAATTTCTTTCCTGTAACAGAAAACAAAACAACAAAAGACGTATTTGTAACCACAAGTGGTTTTCTTTAAAAGTTTTGCCATTATGTGAGGATTTCAATGTAATTGGTTTTTATAGATTTCCTCTAGAGGTCCAGACCCTGCATTATTATTGTCGAGACTGTAAAAATGTTCGCTCTTCTTGCTTCTGTTGGTTCTGAGGTTGTTCAAAAATCCGGTTTAATAAAAAACAAAACATAATCCGGCATGAACTACAACTATACTGCTAGAAGTAAGAAATAAAATATATACACTGGTCATAATATTAAAGCTTTTCTAAGCTCATGCCCTTTAAAAAGGAGTTTGCTAAAAGCCCCAACAATCATATCTAATAAATTGTAAGTATTTGCCAAATTAATGCTTTTAATTAGGCCCTGATTTCTGTCCTTAATATGTTTTTTTTTCCTCTGATTTAATATTGTAATTTTGAATTCAAAATCAAAACATGCTCCTCTAATATTCACCCATCCAAGGTACAGTCTATATAAATAGTTGTCACAGTGCCGAGTTTCACTGTACATTGATCATGATCACAGGACTCCAGGCAACAATGCACAGAAGAAAAATGTCTCCCCTATTTTCACTCATCTGAGACTCTGCGTTCGCCTTAATAGACAGAATCAGAGTGTCTGCTGTGGTGTTGCAGGCTTTATGAGACCATTACCGCTTTTTATTGTGTATTCCTGGACTAATGGCTTTCTATACTTCCTCTGATTTACAGCCTGTCAGCTTTGTGGCTGTCCATTAGAAAGGGAGGTTGACACCAAGCCAGCGCTTGAAGTGCCCACTGTTAAAAAGAAGGAAGTCATGTCTCACACATAGATGACGGGATCTCTTTAAAAAAATTTCTTTTTTTCCAAAACATACTCCTGGCAGCTCATTTATCAGCATTTCTTTTGCTTCAATCATAGTTTTATTAAGTCATTTTGTGACAAAAATGACACATGTCTGCACCAGATAGAGTAGAAGTTAAAGTCTGTCAAATCTATTACATTAAACTTTATTAATGTAAAATTGGCTGTATTAAACTTTTATTTTCTGGATATGAAATAAAACTGGCCAAACATTTTTTATTGGTCTTAAACTCACCAGTTAATATTAGTTTACTTAAACAGTTGTATTTTAGCTTTTTTTTTTTTGTAGTGTTAATGGATGATTCCCGTTACTATAGAATTGTATGTATCACAGATTTAATGGTGACTGGTAATCATTTTATAAACTTATTTTCTGATTCATTTTCTTAGTTGAATGCTTTTTAATGTAATCCTTGAGCCCTAAACCCAAACCAAACCTTAGCAGATTAAAGGAAAACTGAACAAAACAAAGATAATTTGGTCTGGTTTTATCATTAAATCTAGCATTTTCTGTTTATTATGGAATATTCTTTATTTTGAAATATTGGCTTCCCCAAAGTCATATCTCTCTCAAACAGTGTGACCTCTCCTCTCCTCCAAATTTAAATGATTGGTAACTACTCATGAAACATCTTCAAACATCAATGCATTGATTATCAGTGATCAATGCATTTTTACATGTCCTTGTGTTTAATTGGACAATTCAAAGGAACAAAATACTCATCCTATTTATTGTTTTTCTCTTGTTGACTTTTTCTTTTTTATGAAAAATAAACACAAGCAAAGACATTTTCTTGCACTTTTTATACCAACTATAAAATAGGTACATTAAGTACAAGAGAAATTTAAGTGCAATTCAGCATGAACACTTTAAACAACTAAGCCATATCCAACAACACTCAAGCAAAACCAACACTGAAACACTTTTACTGACCAAGTGAACTTTTCTTTAGCTCCATTAATTAGTTTTAAAGTGGCCCCTGTTACCTGGGTCTGTTTTAGCAGTTAGAAGTTTAAATAGCAGAAAGCAATAGTTTAGAAGTGTAGATAGCAACTCATCTTATCAGGAAACTAAGAACGCATTTTGCTTCATATTTAAAGGGTTTTAACTGCTGATGGACAAAAACAATAAATCAAATGCTTAAGTGATCTAAAGAATAACTGCCTTGTGATAAAAGTGCAGTTTTCTTTTAAGGTTTTCTGACTAATTATTTTAAGTGCTGGGAGAAAGGATTCAGAATAGTAGACATATTCTATTTAAGCTAACAGCAAAATTAAGAAGCTTACATACTTTTCAGATGAGCCATTATAATGTGTTTACTAAAACAATGTGATTAAGAGAATCAAGGAAGGGAGCTTTACATTTGCACTAGACTGCATCAATAACATTATTCACCACTAAAAGTAAAATTTATAACGTAAAATTATATATTTTTATTTGAGGACCAATATGGTTTCTAAAAGTTTTTACTAAAACATACAAGTTGGATTAAAACATACAAATCAAAGGGAGGTTTGGACAAAACCATGCTCTAGAGTTCAACCCCTTACTTCCTCTTAGTGAATCAGTGGCTACTGTTAGAGGTAATACATTTGTTCCAAGCTGCTCCACTGAAGCAGAAAGCAGCACGAATGATGAAGGTCCAACAACACAGCTGTCAGCCAAGGAATCTGTGTGTTAAACAAAAAAACACGTCATGCTGACATGATGTTCAGGTCAAGCTAGACTGAAACCAGGAATAAGCAAAACTTTGGTCGTTTAAAACATGCACTCTCTGAGCTAGAGATGAAAATGTTACTGTCAGACTTCTTAAGGAAGGACAGAGTCGTGTTATTGCAAAAACAGCTGCATGACTGGACCACCAGGACTGCAGAACTGAAGCCTTTCAGTGTCAGCCCACCCTCCTTAGCACCTACCACACTTCTTTACCCCATCACATGAATCGCAGTTACCACCCTTCACTGCTCCTATGACAAAAGACACTTTGAGGTTGTGCTCTTCTTCTCTGTGCTCAGCGCAGACTGTGAACAGAACTGCTTAAGAAAAGGATGGCTTAGGAGGGGCTTCAAGAAAAGGATTTGATGGAAAATGCACACCGCAATTAAAGAGATTGAATAAAGACCCTCAATTTTGAGGTTTTAGAATACAAAAAATGTAAAATAACTGATTTTGGTCATAAAAATCAAAATAATTTGTTCTGCTCTCATCAAGTAGAGCAATGGATTTCATTGATGATAATATGCCTGAACCTTAAGCTGCACCTTTCTTCATTCATCGCCCCAAGAATTCTCTGTGGGGGTTTGAAACTTCAAACGGTTCCTCATGAAAAAGTCAGGAGGTATCAGACATGTGTTCCCCCCTCCCCATGCTTTTGCCCCCTATCCTGCTGTCTTGCCAACACCAAAGGCCAGAATTGATTTTGTGTGAAGCAGGACCATCTCCACCCCCACCGGGGATCACCTGGCTTCCATTCTGCCTAAACCTCTCATGACTCACGGATAAGGAACGGTTTTCAAAGTAAATTTCACCAACATTGCTGTGCATTTCCAGTAACATCTGAATGCAGTTACACTGGTTGATTTGTTTTTGCTCAAATTCCACAAAGATGATCCTTGTGCATTCAATAATAAAGTGAGGTTTATGGATGATCCAGCATAGATTATCTGAGATAAGAACACTATCCTGCATCTCAGAACACAGTTTTGGCCTTAGTGTAATTAAAAAGAAATTAGCTTTAAAGGTCATAGACAAGCCAGGAGAGATATAATTATGGGGAGGCTTTAATGTATAAATATCTATTTTCAATCCCCTTTAAATTGCACATTCCAGTCTGTTTTCTTTCTAGTTGGAACTGCAAGAAGGTTGTGAGTTCTAACTTTATACTTTCTCTGCCTTTTCTCATCACAGTAGCTTTACTTGATCTTTTGGCTTTGACACCATCCTGGAGAGAAATATCGCTGCCATCAACACCTTTGTTTATAGATGTTGGAGCTTGGCCTGTTTTTCACTGTTGTCCTGTTTCTTTTACTGTGAATAACTGTATGTGCTCTGTTTCATCCTCTGTCATTGGAGCTGGCTCGGAGCCCGTCTGCTTGGCCACTTGTGGAGCTAGTTAATAGTTACCTTTTATATCTCTGCTACGTTTTCTATGTTTATTTCTGTCATCTTGAACCCCAATCAGCCTCGGCAGATGGCCGCTCACACTGAGCCTGGTTCTGCTGAAGGTTTCTACCTGTTAAAAGGGAGTTTCCTCTCCACTGTTGCTACATCCATGGTTTGTGTGGGATTGATTTCAAGTCAGTGAGTCGATGCAGTCAGCTGGGTTTACTTAAATAGAAAACATTGAACCAGTCTGAGCATATGATCTGGTTGGATTATCTCTGCAAGATCCCTTGAGATGACGTATGTTGTGAATTGGCGTTGTATAAATAAACTGAAGAGAATTACAATGAAAATTGAACAGAAAACTGTTCAGCGACACTGAGAAGGGAAACAGGGTTCATCCGAATCTGTGTACATTTTGGGGAGTTGGGGGGGGGGGGATTGACTGCTGATCCAGACTGAGGATGTCTATGGCTCCTATGGGTAAGGGAGAACCTGAACAGGAAGTGATGCCGCCACTATGGCAAAGGTAACGAGGTAGTTAAAAAGCTTTCTGGTAGCAGGGTGCAAAGGGTGGCTTCTGACAGGAAGTAAAGGTTAACCAGGGTTGCAACAATAGTACAAAACACTGCTGGAGTGGCAG
This sequence comes from Jordanella pulchra, assembly GCA_034780135.1. NCBI lineage: Eukaryota > Metazoa > Chordata > Actinopteri > Cyprinodontiformes > Cyprinodontidae > Jordanella > Jordanella pulchra. The sequence continues at coordinate 9,614 of JAUZNJ010104711.1, read as the reverse complement.
AGTCAAGTTCAAGTATGAGAGGAGGGTGCCTGCTTTCAGAGCAACAAGAACCTAATCTTTACTTTTAGTAGATAATGTGGTTCTGTTGGGTTCTTCATGCTAGTGCAGTGTGCAATGGACCAGTGTAATGTTAACTGGCTTTCATAAGGGTTAGCTCCCCTAAAGGCCTGAACACACTAGACAAATTTTAGTGTCTGATGGATGGAAAACCATATCGTTTGAAATTGTGGCCCCTACATCTCACTGAAATGCATTGAGCTGGTCAGACCAAACACAATTCTCTGCAACTGTTCTTGTGTAACTTAGATCCCTGGTCTATTTTTCATACAATTGTACATAGGAGTGTGTTTCATCAAAAATTCAGAAACTCTCTTACAATCACCGTTTACTGGCCTTAATCACTCATAAACAGTTCCACACTTTTGTGGCTACATTTTCTTTTCCTCCGTTATATGTTATATGTTTCATGCTTGTTTTTTGTTTTTCTTTTTGTTTTTCACAAAATGGTGAACTGCCCTGTCTTGGTTTGAGGTCTGTAGCTGACTCATGAAGACTCAGAAGAGTTTGAGCATCTTTGTGTCTTCTTCTCGATGTGAAGGAGAAGCGGGTCTGCTCTGAGCTTCTTCCAGGATAGCTAAGCTCTTTACCGTATGTCTCTGACTCTTGCCAAATAAGATTAAATATATTTCAAAAACAAAAGAACAGGATAAGAGCAGGGAAAATTAGAGTTCCCTGGATGGTGATTGGATCCACTTGAGACGTAGGAGGTAGTTTACCATCATCAGGGAGGCTCTAGGGATAGATGGACCAGAACATTCAGATCTAAATATAAATGAGAGTATGTGGCAAGGCTTAGAAATTACTGTTCAGACACTATATTCCTAAAATCTATAAAAAAAAGAAAAAGAAAATAACTTCAAAATAGCCCAGTGTTTTGCTCCTAAATACAATTTCACATCACGCATATCTGACTTTTTTTTGTAAAAAAACATTTGAAAACCATATGATGGAAACACAACAAAACTTGAATCATTTTTAAAGGTGTTTATATCATTTAAAATACATTACATGTTGCAAATGTTTAGAATGAACTGGTTTGTAGAAATACAGTATACTAGAGTATTTTCATCTATATTTCTATGTAGTTGTTCCTTATGTGAGTAGAGATATTAGATGTTCACTTAGCCTTAATTTTTTCTAACCTCAAACATTTAAATAAACCTTGGTTGTGTGTAGCCTTGGTTTTCATCAACAACCTTTCTGGGAGACTCATAGGCTCAAAGCCATTTCTTTGTTATTCATTGGCCTTGGTTCTACTGTCTCTTCTCTATTTGCTTTTACGTTCTTGGTATGGCTTTTCCTTGCTTTTAAATTTTGATTTGGCATTTAACAAATTTCCATTGTAGAACATTTGGTCTGATCTCACCATGTGGTCATGTTTATTATAAAAACGGGAAATGCTCTGATTACTTATATAGCTTTTAACATATCCTAAAAGATTGAATATTGTAATGAAAAACAATTTGATCTGTGTGCACTCTGTGCAGTTTTCTTAAATTTTTTAACTGGCAGTGACACATGTAAAAACTACACCCAACTGCTCTACAAACCAAAAAAAGTGATTTTTGGGATCCTCTTGTAACAGATACTGGTATCCATCTTTTGGAAGTGAATTGTCCTGGATCTGGTGGCACTTCCATATAACTGCTGTATAAACAGATCCCTGTGACAGCACCATTCATCTCTTGACATAAACACATCAACATTAAAAGACAGCTCACTAAGACCTCTGCTCTTGTTAGGGCAAGATCAGCCGTCCAGATGCCCAAGATGTAAACTTGTGAGGGTAAAATTAATCTATCTTTCATTCCTTCCTTTGACAGTAGTTATAAATCTGATTAAGCGGTTGAGCGGAGGACCATGACGCAGGGCAGTTGGACATTAAGATTTCAAAGCGAGATGCTAACGCATGACACACGACCTCCTGCAAAAACGTCCAAAGTTCTTGTTTTTGGTTTTGTGGCTCTAAACATGTGAGGTAGCGTGAAGAGTCATCAGGTACAAATTGTCAAGAGACATTTTATTGTAAATAGATAAAACCAGAGACCTAAGGTGGTTGCATCCTATGGTCATCTGTGCAGGAGCCATGCTACTCATTTTAATCGCATGACGCTATATTTAAATTTAAAGAACATGGATTCTGGCCAGATTGTTTTCATTTAGTGGTGAGCTACTATCTGTTTCTTTTTAAGAAGCATACATTTCAGACTGCTTTGGGGTATACTGATCTTTAAAACTTAGTTGTCAATTGCAGGAGAAAAAAACAATAACTGTTAGTAATCAATAAAATCCCTAAAATAACATTAATGATTTATCAGACCAAAAAGCTGGACACCACTTATTAATCTGCAAGGAAATTGTTAAAATAGTCAAAACAGCAATTCATTGATTAGAATCTAAGGTTGTTGTCACTGTTTTCCTGAATATAAGTGGACTATGAAGAAAATCATTTCCATACTGTTGCATGAAAATTATTATTGCGTTATTGCTGCAATATTCGTTTAACATTTGTGTAAATTATATAGCACTGATGTATATGGGGAACACAGGAGAGAGTTGCAATCCACGTGGGGTGGACATTACAAAAAAGTGTTTTGCTTAACAGGTTATCAAATCATGTACATTATATATGTTATGTATATGTGGTCAATAGAGCACTTGGGGCAGTGGCGCCCACACTGAATGCTTACTACCTGAAGAAACATTAGTGATGTCAGTCCAAAAACAGTCTGTGTGCAGAAGTATTTGCCAGCAGAAAATAAATTTGAATTGCTCAAACTAAATCTGATTTAATAATTTGATATTTAGCTCCTAATCCTGCATCTATGGAGCACATAAGCTTACACCATCTGTTTATAAGCTTCATGGACAAAGTTAGCTCAATGGCACCGTCTGGGTTCTTCACTGAGATATGCCCCAGGTGCCACACAACACTACTTTCCACTATGATACGAATTACCACAGGAAGGCTCAGCTGTCCAGAAAAAAAAACAAAACGAACAAAATAAGAAATCTGTGCCATCCCCATTACCTCCTATGTAAAGATAGTAGAAGATAACATAAGCCTTACAATGAGACAGGATTTGTGAAGCAAGATTGAATCTAATGATTAGAGCACAAAAGTGCAGGAATCATCAGTAACCTACCCTGCTACAGGAGTTGGTCACTATGGAAAACCAAAACTGGGAAGAGCCTAAAACAGATCATGCCACAACTACATTTAGTAACTATAACAGCTTGAACAAGGAGTTAACAGTCAGACAACTGAGCCGAATACAGATGTTGCTTGACAGCATACAAGTTCCTGAAGAATGTTTTGACTCTGTGGTGTAATCATCCATTTACTATAGTGCTGTTGCTTAGAATAGGTTTTTAGAGAAGCTCATCAGGAAGACCAGCTCTGTCATAGGACTCATTCCAGTGTAGGTGGCTGGAGACATTTCAACTCTGGCAAAATCAACATTTTTGTTGGACTCTCACAGCTCATGCAAATAGGTGCTGCACAACTTGAAGCTCTAACAATTACAGACTGCTGCAACCTAGGTGAACAAATGCATGTTAGCACTGATTTCCAAGCATCTTTTAGACATTGGTATATCTGGCGCATCTGAATTTTCCCTCTTAGGGACAATGACGGGTATTTCTTCACCATTCTACATTTTATATAGGGTTACCAAGTTTACACTAAGAGTGTATTTACAATCAGACAACTATTTCCCCTTTACCTTTTAACAAACTCTTAATCAAGCAAATGTCAGCGGTCTCCTCTCTCCACATAATATTCATACATCACAAGACAAAGTAAGTCATAATAACATACTGCTGACTTAAAGGAACCTAATTAGACTAATGATGGCATCAATTACTCCACTGGTGCGGTTTTGGCTGCTTGGGTGCGTCTTAGATTTTCTTTTTTACCCAGAAATGTGGTGTGGAGGACAGTGAGGATTTTGACATGTCAGAATGTGCGAGGCCAGAAGGAGGATTAATGGCTGTCTGCCTGTACCCAAGGTCCTTCGGCGGTAATTGCAAGCAGAATCTGACTCTATGATCTCAGCAGTGGTATGCAACATGCCAAAACAGCCTGCCTTTGACAGATAGCCTTTCTGCAGTAATAACCTAAGCACGCTCGTTCTCTGAAATTAGACATTCCTTGTTTCCACAGCGCTAAATGGGAGCAATGAGTTATTTGCAACCCGTCTGAATATATCTTCAATGGAACGAATTTACTTTAAGTTACTTTTTTTTGATATCCTAGAGTTCACCCTTAACAGAAATCAAATGAAATGTTTAAAATAGAAATCTTATTTCATTTTTAATTTGGTATGCTTTCCAATAAGAACTAAATGGTTGAAATAGCTTGAAATGTTTTTGAAGGTGCTTCACAATCTTTGCCTCCAGGTCTGTGGAGAAATAAATCTCAGTGTGGGTCTCTGTCTGGTTCTCTCTCTCTCTTTCTTTCATTCTCTCTGTTGATAACTTGTGTTCAGCCTCAAGACAGAGGGACTCCTATGAGCCACTCTGTGGTGGGCTGTGTTCTCTGGAGCAGTTAAAAGCCTGGCAGCTCCACCTCATGACTGTCCAAATACAGTCGACTTTAGGCCTCCACATCAAACAGGCTTCTATTACGAAGCTCATTGGAAAGTTAGCCACAGGGGTGCCAAGGTTATTTATTTAGTTTCCACATATAAAAATGCTTTTGGCCTCAGATTCTTTAGATTTTCTTTTCCTTCCTTGTTTTGCTTTTTCATTAATGTTAGTAATTAATGGGACAAAGCAGCGTTTGAGGAGCAGTTTTCATACTGCGACTGGATCTGCTCAGCACTGCTGGATTGAGTCAAAGGTAAGATTTAGGGTACATAACTAGAAAAGACAAGTTAATGAAAGATTCTTTCAGTCCTCTCAGTAGCGGCGTGCACAGCAGACATGTCAGAGTGAAATTAACTCTCCATGATTATGTGTGTTTTAGAGCGCGTGCGCTGGCATCCCTAATTCACCCCATCCTGAGAGATCCTCCGACATTGACGCTGGAGAGTAGATGCTATGTCAAAATGTAAATAAACTCTGGAGGAGCTTTGGCTCAGTGTGGGATAAAATTTATAGTTTTGGCATTTACTCTGCAGCCATCATTCATCCTCCTGTCAAGAGGAGAGGCCTTGATCAGCAGAGCCTCCGTTGGCCCTTGAATGACCCTGTAGCCTATCTGACCAGCTGTGATTCAGTTGCCTCAGTATGAGATGTTCACATTTCTATAATGACAAAGTGGTTAACCCTTTCTTTAAAATCCTTTAAGTCAAAGTTTATTTTTTAAATCATATAGACTAGTGTTTTAAATCTGAAATAAGATTGATGTGTAGCTATGACTGGGGCATTTCAAATAATCTTGAATCTTTAATCATTTTGAAACCATGTTGACATTTTGCTGATTTGTCATGGTTTTATAATGATTATAAATAAACCATAACAAAGTCTTTGCTTATAATTTGTTTTTTTCATTACAAAATGTAAAACTCTGGAAATGGCCAAACTGATTTCTAGTATTGTCAATTCCAAGCTTATTTTCTCTCCTTAAATTTTGACATTAGACATTGCTTTCAAACCTTGCTAATGCAATTTAACTCTACCTGCATAAAGCCAGTCATATTAGATTGGGAGCATTTTGTTAAATCAATTCTCAAGTCTTTACTCAACACACCTGGATCAAAATGGTTCATTATGTGGTTTCTGCACAACCAGCTGACATGTTGAGAAAGTCATTTAAAGGACAAATTCACCTATGTTGGAGCAAGGACACATCTGAAACATGCAGGACACCTCCCTTGAGGATTTACTTTGGACCCCCCAGCTTTACTCAGATTCTTGATCATATTTATTTCTAGAATTTGGCTAGGCCATTGTAGAGCATGGATATGCCTCAATCTAAATAATTTCATTGTAGCTTTAGCTGTATATTTGAAATTGTTATCCAGCTGGAAGATGAACTGGTGTCCCTGCCTCAAATCAGGTTGAACATTGTCTTTCAGGATTGATCTGTATGGTGCATTAACTCACCGCACAGTATTATGCTGCCACAACCATGTTTTGCTGTGGGAATGGTATCCTCAGTGATATTGGCACTATCAGTGGCTTTGCAATTTATGTAGGAATATCTTAGAAAACTACAAGCTAATACAAATGTTGGAGACCATTTTTTCCCCTTCACATTCTGGAACTACTTTGGTTGGTCAGGGTACTAATGTCACATAATGTGAGAAAATCTAGTAACTCTAACGGTTATTCATAGTTTTTTATGGACTTTAATTAGATGTAACGATTTATTTTATAGCCATCAGTCGTAACTGTCATACTTGCATCAACACATTGCCGCTCACTTCTAGAGGTCTGACTTCATGTGGAAATACCAAACATATGCTTTCTTTTCTCAACACAATAAAACAAGTGGTTTTGTTTGCTGACTCTGCCATAATGCATCACTGGCAGGCGGATACCCAGGCAAATTCTTACTTCAGCCAAAAGAACAAAGCTTCTTAGTGCTTTTCCTCATTTTAACAGGGAGTGCTCCAGCTATTAATTTGTGCAGGGCCACCTGCTTTAATTGGTCTTAATCTGAAGCGAGTGGCTTTGATCTCTCTGACAGTTTGACTGCATTAGCACAAGTGCTGAGGCTAATCCCGTGCGTAGCTCCTTCTTTTTTCTCAGCTAGAGGCCTGTCCAATGATAATATGTCAGCTGAGGGATAAGCCCTCATCAAACAACCAGGTCTAAGCTGGTGGAAAATGGGGGGTTGAGGGGCCACCTGCATGCCAAGATTCAGACAGAGACAGAGACATAAAACCCCACATTTTTTAAGGCCATAACAGTTAGTGTCTTCTACTTAAACTTGTTTTTATGTTTCAGTATCTATATCCTGTGACCTCACACTTCTTTTTTCAAGATTAACACTATTTCATGGTCCTCTGACCTCGAGCGAAGCCTGGCAACCACAATGACTTCTCTGTTTCTAACATCTGAGGTCTGATCACTCACATTGGGCACACATGATCAACATGTCCAAAAACAGCAGCTTTATCTGTCTTCTGTCATTTTATTAACAAGTAACAAACATGTGAAATGTTTTTCCTGAACTCAGTCTGAACTCCTAGACATCTTTGCAGTCAGTACTATTCACTTTCAGCAGGGGAATGAAGAAATAGTGTTAGAAATAAAAAAAACAACAGCTCTTATGCTTACCCAATGATAATATCGCACATCATGGTGATTTTAATCATCACTGCTGGCAGATTTGAGTTTGACTTTAGTGGATGTTTTATTTTATCTTTTATTGCTGAAGAGATGTGGGAGGTTCCATGTGAAAAAGGTCGATTAAAGAACTCGAAGGAAACCAATGTGTTTAAAAGATTCTAATTTTTGCTTTTTTACCTTTTCAATTAAAGGGATGTTTTGAGTATTTCTTATCCAAGTTTGGGCTGGAGATATTCTTTGCTCTTCAAATTAAGGAAACATATTAAAACTGAGGCTATTTCACATTGGTCTTACTGACACTTTAATACAGTTCTTCCTCCAAATTTTTGTGTGAAAATATCCAAACATTTAAAAAACTACAACAGGAAGGAAGGAAGGAAGGAAGGAAGGAAGGAAGGAAGGAAGGAAGGAAGGAAGGAAGGAAGGAAGGAAGGAAGGACGGACAAGGAAAAAAGTCTGGATAAGTCACTGGAAATTATTCATTTACCAACCCTCTCGACAAGTGGTAACAAACTGGACGGATGCTGGGGGGATAAGTGTAACAAGAAAATGAGTTAGAAAACAGTAAATACTTTTCTTCCTTAAAATCAACTTTTTCTCTTCTTAATTCATGGTTTTTCATGCCACTCTATCTAGACATAGAACCACACAACCCAAAAATTTCTCATCTGCCCTACTTGATTGCTACATTCTCCTCTCTTTATTTTTTTTCCACTTACAAACATATGCTGTGAGCATTTATACCCGAAGAAAAAAGTTATTCATTTTGCTAATGTTCATAATCGATAAAGCTGAATCTGAAATTCATATAGCAAAGAAAACAGGAAATCCTTAATTTAAACTAAAAGTTGTTATATTGACTTAAAGCAACACTATGTTACTTTTGCCCCAATACTTAGCTTAATTTAAGAAATATTTAATGATTTTTCACGTCAATATAGAACATTTGCCACATATTAATACTCTGGACTTCCCTTCTCCTAAACTTGCCTATGTAACTTGAGAGGATCAGATCTCTCATTGAATTGATCATGTGATCCAGCATGCTGTTTTATAGTTGTATGAACTTCCCTTGAACATGAGAGCTTACTAAACTAAAAGTTGTTGGTATGCAACAGAACGATATGGCACTTACCTGATCCTACATAACGTATGTGATTTAATCTACACACAAGCATATGTCCATGTATTTATAATGCAACGACATCTCAATCTATTGGTTCAAAGTAGTCTGCTCCCAAAATACAAAATATGGTGTGAGGCTGTTTTGTGACAGTGTAGTGATCTAAACCTGGGTTTTAAATATTAAAGTGCTCCTTGTGGCTACAGTCACACACTGTTGCTTTAAACAAGGTGAAGTTCTTTTCATTATTGATAAATTGTTAGGGGTACCAAGATGAAGACCAGACCTTTCTGAGACCATGACCACAACCATTACCAGATCTTCTGAGACCTTCACCTCCACCTGCCACTCTGCTCCTTATCTACGATCATCAGATCCACCTGCTCCCCTGCCTACATAAACCTTCCTCAGATCAGTAACTAGTGCCAGATTGTTACGGGCCTTTGGCGTGTTTCATTCCAGCATTCCTTGGCCTGCCTGCCTTCCTGATTCTGACCCGATTTGCCTCCTGATTTTCCAAGCCTGCCTTAACCCCTGTCAGACCTTTTGGCGCTTTTTGGATTTAACCTGTCTTCTGTTCTCTTACCTTGTCTTCTGATTTTGCCCTGGATTCCTCTCATTCATCTGACCACCTGGCTCTGACCCCTGCTCTGTCCCCAACTCTGATTCAAGATTGCGTGTCCTTGCATCTCTGACCTCCCAGCTCTAAGTCTGGATCAGTCCCTGACAGCAATCATTGATCTGCCCCCCAAGGTAACTTTGCCTGTTTACCTTTGTACGGTTTGTTCATCTCTGCTTTCCTCAAACCACCAAGCAATCAGTAGGAAAACAAGCCAGCAGGCTTTGCTGCAGAGTCCCTGTTCACTCTCCACACCAAACTGTGATGTCACACATGAGCTGGCTTCTACTTTTCCATTTTGGGTTTCCCTTCAAACCCCTCTGAAGTTAGTGGACCTGCTGATCAGAAAGAACAAAGTCAGAAGAACAAAGTCAGGTTTCAGGAGATACTCCATACATGTTGGAGTCACTAGCAAAGCGGAGGAGCAGTAGCAAGGGATAAATCTAGGATTTGAAAATACGACTTGACTTGTGATTTGTTTAAACATTAGAATCTGTAGCTAACGCAGTTACATGGGCATTTTTTCTGTGTGAATTTATTTTATTTTGTGAATATGAATATGTTTTACTT
>JAUZNJ010104700.1:0-11717 GCA_034780135.1 Jordanella pulchra | reverse complement strand
CTGTTTAATCACAGCAAAAATGAAAATATATATATATATTTAATTTAGCAGGCAGGTCAGACACTTTTGCCAACAGAATAAGACAATTTACATTTAAAATAAGTAAAATGTCAAGTGCATAATGTCTAATGATTGTATTTTAAAGGTAAAAATAATGATTACATTGGCAGATCATGACATATACCTCCTCAAATAAAATAAAAATACATCTATTTTGAGATATTTTTAGTTAATTATTTCTATTACCATTTTTTGTAGGGTAAATTACTTTTTTCTTGATATAAGTATATATCCAATGATTTGACCTGATAAGTAAGACATTTTACCAAAGGAAAAAAGATTTGCAACATTAAAAATAAAAAAAAAAACCAATAATGCCATTACCCTTTTTCAAGCAAATCTGTAATGATCTTATTTTAAGAGCATCAATATTAATCTCATCACTGCTTTGGAGGTAATGCAAAGGGATATAACTGAAATAGGACAACAACAGGAAAACCACTAAAAGTGGCAAACTGAAAGTCACTGTCGGGAGAAATTCTTGAGATTTGCTGGGTGCAGTCAGACATTTTACCTTTCATCTTAAATGTAAAATGTCAGGTTTTGGGGAAAACTAACATGGCACATCAACATGAACTCCCTGCAGTAAAACATGATGGTGGCGGTAGGTGCGGTAGCAATGCTTATCTTGATTAGGAATAGGGAAGCTGGTCAGAGTTTACAAAAAGATACCAGAAAGTATTTGCAGGGTGACCCTTATTAAAACCTGAAAAGATTTGGGATTACAGAAGAGTTTCACCCAGCAGCCTGGCAAAACCCACCCCAATCGTAAAGCCAAAGCTACATTGTAGTGGGATGTATTTACTAAAGATATTTAAGTGTAAAATAATCTGGTTTAAGTCTAGACATGATTCCAGTTTATAATCTGTGGCAGCAAAATTGATGCGCAGAGATGCCCTTCATTTAATGGGACTAATCTTAGGGCAATTTTGCAAAGATTAACATGCAAGAAAATCAGTGTCTAGATATGCAAAGCAGATAAAGTCAAATCCAAAAAGATGCGGTGCCAACTCAGTGGGGAATGAATATAAATGCAAGCAGCACTTTTCATCTTTAGAATTAAAACTGTGATGCCTTTTTTATCTATAACATAACATTTTTATACATTATGCAGTAGAATGTTAAAGTATGGAGTTTGTGATTGTGATGTGAAAACTTCAAGTAATACAAATTGTTTTGCTTGGTACTGTAACTGTTCATGTAATATTGTTGACAATTATAGACCTCTTGAAGTACATTAATGACAGATATTTAAAAAATTCAGTACAAGATTAATAATAATCACACTAAGTATTATTATAAATAGATTAAATAGATTCTGTGAATTGTCCACCATTTGTTGTTTAGATTAGAAATGTCAAATTGAATATGTCATACATATTATTTATGTGGAAAATAAGAAGTTATCCCCTCTGTAATATTTAAAACAATTTTTATTTTCAAAACTACATTCCTAAATTATTATTTTTACAAATAATTTTCTTTATCTGTTCTCTTTTAGTGGAGCTGAAATTTAACTTGGACCAATACGTGAACAAACGCTACCCAGGCCTGGTGAAGATTGTGAGGAATAACAAGCGGGAGGGCTTGATCCGAGCCAGAATCCATGGCTGGAATGCTGCCACATCACCTGTTGTCGGATTCTTCGACGCTCACGTAGAGTTCAACACTGGATGGTAAGAAAAGGTCACATTTAACAGGTGAAAGTCCAGGCTATTTTCTTTTTCTCGCTCTCCTTTGACTTTGTGTTTGGCTTTTTTGGAAAAGAGATATGTGAGCAGTTCTATATCTTTTCTACAGCAAGTTAGGAAGAAGGACATTTGACAATTTGAATTAAGTCTTTTTTTAAAATGTTTTATTCTGTACCATACATATAGAAATATTAAACCCTTCATTTCTAATATTAATAAAGAAACCTTTGTGACTTTTAAATTTAAACTGGAATTTAGTTGATTGGATGATGTTGTTCCTAGAGCTGAAGTCTAACTTTCCAGATAAACAGAACAGACAAACAACTAACCACTTTGTTCCTGGCGCCCACCATTGCACTACATGGCAATCCATATCTTTGTATTCACCTTGCAAATTATGGTCAAGATTTTTGGAGAATCACTAAAAGCAGGCTAAGTACCATAAGTGGCACTTGTAGCTTGAGAACCATGGATGTAAAACATGTACATTTAGTATGAGTGGAATAGTCAGGACTGCAAAGTAATTTTATTTGTGGGTGCAGGAGTGATTTTGTGGAATTAAATTATTCCTGGGGATCTCACTCTGTCTGCCTGGTTCAGAGGTTTACCAGCAAACGCGTTGCTGAAATCGATGCAATTGGCACCTAATTTGAGCCTGTCATGCTGTCGGTATTTGAAGATGAAGTGCAGCTTTAGTTTCCTTGGAAGCTGCCTGGAAGGCATGTGTCTGACACAGGGGGATGGGATGGATGAGGGAGAGGTAGAGAAGTAGAAGAGGACAGCAGCTTGTGACAGTTGGGTTTCAAATTAGTAACAGAGTCTCTGGATGCAGTCCAGTGCCTCTGGTAGCATACATAGGTAACATTTAAAACAGCAAAAATGCTTTAGTCTTTTCTTAATTACCTACCTTTTCTGTTAAACAGAAAACTTTAAATCATATGCAGTCCTATAAAAGCAGCACAACTCCATATGTATTGCAACGGAGAGCTTTATTAATGGAAATAAATGTTTGGGAACATTTGTACAAATCGTGCACCGCTACACATTCTGATGTTTCCTTCAGTAAACAGTATTCCAGAGCATTGTTGCCAGGGATGTTCCAATCAGGAAATTAGTCCAATATCAGCCAAAAAAAAAAGTATATCAGAATATATCAGCCTGCATCTACAATCTCTGATATAAAAAAGCACGGACCATGTACAGAGGCCCTAGTCCTCGACGTGGGTTCGAATCCAGCTTGTTATTCTTTCCCGCATGTCTCTCCCCTCTCTCATACCCTCTTTCCTGTCAGCCTACTGTCTGAGAAAAGGAGCCCTTAGTGCTGTAAAAACTCAAAAAAAAAAAAAGTTTATGTAAGCTGTTGGTTAATGATACACAGGTCACTTGTTCTCATACCTTTTGTTGTGCGCTCTGTTTGTGTTATATGACTCGATCAAACCTTATCTAACATAAGTTTTAAGAAGTATGTAATATTCTCACTGATATTGACTGATACTGATATTTACCCAATATAATATCAGTGAGAAACGTCATAATAACTAACTTAAATATATCAAATATGTCATTGGTCCACTTGGCCTGTTGTTTGGGAGACATCTGATTTAAGATTCAATGGGAGGTGATGTCATGACAGTTTGAAGTGGTTGAGAGTTTTACATAAATTGACAAGGGCAAATTATGTTTAAATATGCCTGAATACCCCTAAGCTTAGAACAGAGCTAATGCGTTAAGGTTTTATGCTAAACCCATATAAATTTTAGATCAGGGGTGCTCAAGTCCAGTCCTCAATACCAACCATCCTGTAACTTTTAGTCACATCTCTTCTCTAACAAACCTGAATCTAAAGGCTCAGTCCCCTTATTCAGTTCAGCAGAGGAATGGTAACGAGCCACTCTTTTGATTCAGGTGTGTTAAAAATGGGGTACATCAAAATGTTGCAGGATAGTAGCTCTTGAGGACTGTACTTGAGCACCCCTGCTTTAGATGAACTGTAGAGTAACTGATTAGTACCAATAACTGATTTCTACCAGTAACTGATTTGTACCAATAAGAAGGGTAATAAGATATCCAGGTGCCAGAAGCACAGCTTTAGTTAGGTGCAGGTTTCAGATGAAATGTAGGTGTACACATTTTGAAATCTTTGTATCACATAAATCTGATCCATACAGATAAAAGTTACATTGTGAATGGAATCTCTGCTCCATCCCTCATGAGAAGAGTGATTTTTTTGACAAGTCCTTAGTGATTTTAGGCTGGAGTCAGTCGGCTCGACACAGCTTCAACCTTTTTGAAACAGAAGTATTGCTGAGAAGTGTATCGAGGTCACCCCAACTTCACATTAAAGTCTAGTAATCTGGGCATTTCAGTTCTACCAAAGTATTTAAATGGCATCTTAGTCAAAAAGAAAAATAAATACAAAAAAATGGTTTTACAGCCAACTCTATTGGCCATTATGGTAGAGGGATCAGAGCCACCTTTTGTTTCCTTTCTCCCCCAACCCTAATTTTTGGTCTCACCAACAGTATATTTATGCCTGTTTTCTCCTGCATCAGTTAGAACTGAGGAAGCCTCTTGGATTAAAGATGAAATGTCTTCTAGAAAACTTCACTCCAGTTGCCTAAACTGAACTAGTTAATCATGTAGATCCATTAATAATCTCAAAGAGACTCAAACTAAGTCATGTTGGTTAAATACAGTGACTGGTTTGCAATTTACAACTATATTAATTTGATTTTTATGATAATTCAAAAATTTAGTCATAACAGAAAATGGTGATGAATTATTGTAAATGCAAGTAATATTTTCCACTTTCAAATAGCTTTTAACACGCTGTTATGAAACAAATAGAGGTAAGTATCCAATTTCAGAAAAAAGGTAGACAGTCTGAGAAAAAAAAACAAAAAACATTATATTGTGTACAGCTCTTTTGTGTACTCAAAAGGTGATATGCATATTTGTGAAAAAATGGCTTTTGCCTAATATTTTGGCTGTGCCTTTAAAGTAAAATTGTGGAACACAAATAATTGAAATAACAACCACAAAAAATGTATAATGAAACACTGGAAATGCTGACAATTCTGACTTTTGTCATTGTGTCTGTCATCGTACTGAATCTGAAGTCCCTTAGCTCCTGAGAGGATCTTGCTCTTTCCAAAATGTTTATAGTAGTAGGTTCCTAATTTTGACATAAGCTTAAAAAGTAATTCAAAACTTGAATTCAATAACTGTGAGTAACCCCTCAGTGCTTTTGTTAATACATTGTCTTGCATAACTACAGATATTCTTAGGTGTATTTAGTTGAATAAAAGCACTTGGAAGTTAATGGTAAGCTAAACTTAAACATAAGAACAAAAAACGAATGTTCCATCACAGATAATTCAGCAAACAGAGGCTCATGGAAGGCTGTTTTAATGAGCCTTTTTGAAAACTCTTCATGGATAGAAAGAGAATGGTAAGCTCAGAGGTCACTCACGGCATGCCAACAAACTAGGAAGGAGCACTCATGAGAATCTGCTTTATTGCCTAATGATACAGATGATAAGTAATACCTGTGTGGTTCCCACAACAGTTTCCCATCTGTTCTTTCCAGAAATAGACGTGCATTTCAAACCTCCACATAGCTGCTCTCACCTCCACACAGCTTTATCGGCCTTCAGCTGTCTCAGTTTTTTACGTTGGCATTGCACCAAGCTTACTTCTTATACCAAACAAGCTGTGGCTTCAGCTCACCTGCTGCCGACATGGGTATTCTTCTTATCCCAGCTGCCACCCTCACATACTTGGACAAGGTTTTGCACTTGTTTTCAGAATGATATACTGAGCAAGAGATTTTAAAATCTTATTTTGAGAAAATCCTACCCAAAATAGATATTATCTGCTGGTAGAGTTGGCTCTTGGTAAGAATTATTGATTTGAGAACATATATCATAATTTCAAGAAGTCTCAACAAGTTAATTGCCTTACTGCACTGGCAAATTATTGTACTTATTTTGGGTAGAATTTTCTCAAAAGATCGATAATCAAATACAGTCTGCCTTTTGTGCTGTATATCAAACTCCATACAAGATCAAAGACTGTTTGACAAGATATGAGATTGAAAGACTTGGTCAGCTGGACAACCTTTGCAGTGGAGGAGCAAAGAACTTAAAAAGATGAGAACCTGATTACCACTTTTATGAGCGAAACAATCTGGCATCTGTCTCAGGAAAGTAGCACCTCTTTAGGCTCCACCCGATGAGCCTTAATGAGCTCTAGCTGCTGAGCCTGCATCTGCCAGTCACCCTGGAAAGGAAGAAGGAGGGGAAACAAACAAAAAAAAACTCTGAATAAGCTGCACACAGCTCCGTGGAAATGACAGCCTTTAGATCAGCTTTTGTCAGAGGTTTTATTTACAGAAGTCAAAGAAAACTAGAGCAGTGTTGCTTTGATTTTGGTACAATAGCAGTTCCTGGGTGAAAGGATATAGAATTGGAGAAGATGACAGGCACCTTCAAGAAGCATATTTGTGGTTCTTTATATCAGGGTCTGTGTGTATGTTACCTCTGTGTGAATTTATCTTCTGCTGTGTACCTGCATACATTCTACACTGCTTTATGTGGATAGATTTACTCGTGTTATCTGCAGTTTCTGTTTGTTACAACGGAAATAATCCCTATTTATCATAATATGATTATTCGCCATGGCACATGCATTGATAAGTGAGACGGATGGTTGCTGAGATGTTGTGGTGAATCTCCGTCAATGACCTTGCACTTGCTGCTTGTGCATACTGAGCCAGAGACAGCACTGTCAGCTCTGAGCAGCAGCTCTGTGATTCATTGGCAAAGACTTTCCCTCCAGGGAGGCTGAACATTTGCAGCTGAAATGTATTGCTGGTTCACATTATTATTAAGGCAAACATAATTGCATCGTGCTGTTTGGTGCATTTGAAAGCAGTTTTCCATTCCCCCACACTGTGCTGCTTTATGAGGATTTAAGAGGTCGGTGGCTTTCACCACAGCAACTGGAGAGTGTATACTACACCTCTGCTTGGCTTTATTATGAGGATATAAAACTGTAGCTTATGGTTACTGTGGTGTTGCATCAACTATGAGTCCATCCCTGCCCACATCTGATGATGTGTCATTCTTATGACAGCAATTGTTTGTTGTGCTCTAAACAGGCGCATGCTGTAAATAAGCAGATTAGGAGAAAGTATGGGTGGCTGTAATTAGGCCTAACTGTGTCCATAGCTTCAAACGCTGTGGATGAATGAAAGGATTTCAAAAGTGATATTTATTTAGCTTCTGCAGTCAAATCTTTGGTTGTTAACAAATAATTATAAAGAGAGAGTAAAATCTGCAATGCTGACTATTTGCTAAAGATAATATGGTCATTATAGGGAGGTTGTCATAAATGTCATGCTTCAAATTGGAGCTCTTAGATGCATTTTTAATTATGCGACTGCCTTTGTGACCCAGTAGGAATATCTGAGAGCAACAAAACCTTGAATTAATACAACTTGATTAATTTAACCTCTTGTATATTTTAAGAACGTGACATCTTTTCAGAGTTTTCAGTTACAGTAGGTTGCAAAATTAACAACACATTTTCAATCTTTGGAAAAACAGAGATAAATAAAATATACTTATTTTGAATTTATTGAAGAGAAGACACACGTATATTGGGGTAAATCTTGATATTCTTTGCACATCTACAGACTGAAAGGTTTCAGAATTCTTAAACTCTGTCAGTCTGAGAGGAAAGCATCAAACATAAACATTTCATCCCTTGTGATAAATTTTCAAATATACCTTTGTTGTAAGTATGGGTGGTTTTAACAAGTTGGTGTGCTTTGATCCAAAGCATTGCACTGTATATCAGTCACGCTGAATGTTTTTCTCTGACTGGCTGGTGTTACAGCTTCTAAGAGGTTTTTTTCCTTGCATTTAATCTGTCCATTATTTCATCAGTTCTGTTGTGCTTCCCTCTTCTTGCTGAGGAAATTGGATGTTGTGTTGAGTGTGATGTACATTTTTAAATTTGCTCCACTCTAGTTTTGTGCATGCAGGTCAAAAAGTTCTATTTTGGTCCAAACATTCAGAGCACCTTCTTCAGTGTTCACTGTGTGCCCTATATGGCTTGCAGCAAACTGTACTTGTTCTGGCCTTGTTTAGCATCTTTCATCTTCCTACGCTTCAATTAAGGCCAACTTAACAAAATGTACAAGTAGTTGAGCTTAGGACGGATTCTCCAAAATTCACTGCAAAAAAAGGAAATCTGAGTAAGTCAACTTTTCATGAAATAAGTGCATAGGTTCTTGAATTACCAATGGAATAAAACTACTTTTACCATAACAAAATATATATATATATATGTGCAGTTTCTTATTTCAAGTGCATAATATCTATCTTATTTTAAGGGTCAAGCACTAATTTCATTGACAGCACTTATTCAAATTAAGAGTAAAAACACTTATTTTAAAGAATCTTTACTAATTTTGAGGTAGTTCTTAGTTTAAATTCTGCACCTGTCAATCTGACCTGTCATGAAGCTTTAATATTTTCCAGATCTGGATTCCTGAATTGTCTCTTAGTCTTCGTGATGCTGTTTACTCTTTAATACTCCCAAATAAACATCTCTTTAATACTCCCAAATAAACATCTGAGGCCTCCACAGAAAAGATTGTACTGTACCCATAAGGTGAAATGTATTTACTAATTAGGTGACTTCTGAAGCCTGTTACGTTGTTGCCTTTGATTTTATTTAGACAGTAGACTGACGGAAACTCATTACATATAGCTGCTAAAGGTATAATGCATCTTCTTTTTCTTATGAATTGCATTTTTGAAACTCAGACATACTTTTAAAATGCTCTATTTTCTTTTAATTAACATAAAGTGATCTATAAATTGGTTTGTTGGATACAGTATATTGTTTTTTCTTGAAATGGAACAGTGCTCTGTCAGTAACTGTCACAGATGCAGAGATATTTTAAATTCATAAAACATGGCTGTTTTTCTTAGCAAAAGTAAATTATGCTCCCATTATACATTGTGCAGTAGTAGCTGCATTCAAGTGAATGGGGGACATCTTACAATATTGATAGCTTGAGAGCCCAGGCTAGGCTGACCTGTAAAACCACACAAAACATACAGATTTGCTGCTTCCACTATCGGTTAGTATCTAACCACATTCCAAGCAAATACATTTGGAATGAGTGCAGTCTCCCATTGCAGTCTAAGACCCTTTTTCCAGTTTTATGTCTCTGCCAGCAGCTGTGTGCTCCAGGTGAAGCCAAACGCCATAATAAATTGAAATTCTGTGTGGGCCCCTTTACCTTCTTGAAATTCAGCTTCTTTCATGGGAGGCAGAAGACTGGCCAGTTTTATTATGTGCTCTGAATATGCGTGTCGAAGCTGCTGTGAGACTGGCAGCAAAAATGAATGTGATTGGTTGCACAGTCAAAGACTTAAAATGGTTTAAAGCAATTTCTATATTCATTCATTTACCACACACACTCAGCAGGTGTACATTAGATCTTGCAGGACATTCATATTTGTCTAAAGGTGAAATGACTTGTTTTTTACATGAACACAAAATAATACAGCTCTTACACACAGCTTTACATCAAAATGTCACCATGTGACTATGAACCCATCACAGCGTTGGCTAGATGTTTAGAACAGTTTAGTATGTGGGTGCAACATAATTTTCTCCAACTGAATAAAACCAAACTGAGGTAATAAGCTTTGGAGAAAATAGATCCATGGCTTATGACCAAAAGCTTGGTGTCATGTTGGACTCAGACCTGCACCTTCAAAGTCACATAAAGGCAGTAACTAAGTCAGCCTTTTACCACCTGAACAACATTTCTAGAATTAAAGGAATCATCTCCAAGCACAATCTAGAAAAACTCATTCATGCATTTATCTTTAGTAGAATTGATTACTGCAACAGTGTCTTCATAGGTTTTCCTAAAAATTCCATCAGAGCTGCAGCTGATCCAAAACACTGCTGCTTGTGTTCTCACTAGAATTTAGGAAGCAGAGCACATCAGAACAGTTCTGAAGTCCTTCCACTGGCTCCCTGTAGCTCAGAGAATGGACTTTAAAATCCTTCTATTAGTTTATACGTCACTGAATGGATCATTACCTCAATACATAACAGATTTGTTGTAAGTGTTTCAACCTCCCAGACCACTCAGATCTTCTAGTTCAGGCCTACTCTGTCCTCTGTCCACAGAGAACTAGAACAAAACATGGAGAAGCAGCATCTAGGTTCTATGCTCCACTTTTTTAAAACAAACTTCCAGAAATCTATAGAGAACTGAAAGCCTGAGTTCATTTAAGTTAAAGTTAAAAGCCAATTTGTTAAAAACTGCCTTTGACTGTTGAAGTAAAAAACTGTAAACTGAGGTATTATTAGTTTAAGGTTGTGGTCCAACTGTTTTCTTTGTTTTACTACCTGCTTTTATCATGTTTTTATCTTTACTTGCTTTTTTTCTGCTTTTATGTTTCTTCTATTTTATTATTTAATTCGTTTAGCACTTTTAATTGTCTTTGTACTGAATTTAGCAATACAAATATAGTTTCATTACCTTGCCTTGCCTTTGAATATTAGCCTTAAAGTTTGTCATGAGCAAGTCAAGGTTGTACACACTAAGAGTTAAATCACTTAAGCCAAAAAAACATCTGAGATTTCACCACTTGCAAGCCCAACTACTTTTTACCATCACACCTTGTTAATTAGTAGAAATTAAACATCAAATTTTACCCTTGTTTATTTTTAAAACTCTGTTTCATCAGCATTTTTATCAGAAGCTTGTGAACCAGCATATGTTATTTTAATTAATATGACTGATATTGAGAAATGCTGTAAAAAAGAAAACAAAAAAAGAAAAAGAACTCAGGCATCAGTGCACAACACCATGGTAACCAAAACGATAATAGAGATAGGTTGAATATGAAGTAATGTACAGTGTGGAAAATGGAATCGGTGTCTGATTCTTCAAAGAGAAAATCAGAGGTAATGTTTTTTGGAAAAGAGTAGCTTGACCGACACCCTGTGTAAGGATTTAAAACCAAATACAAAAGGTTCAGCAAGCACAAATATAAGACTGTCATATACAAAATTGAGGCTACACACAGCAAAACACAATACAAAAATCAGAAAAGCTGCAATGACAGAACATGGAGAGCAGCAAAGAGGAAGCATATTACAACACATAAAAGCACAATACATACATAAATGCTAACACACAGATGAAGAAAAAATTGCAAAGGAAAAATTTTGCAAATGAGAAAAGCTGAAATCCCAGATTATAGAGAGCAGCAAGTAGAAACATTCTGTAAACAGAAAAACTGCTACAAATAAAATTCTGTTAACACAAACAACATATAAAGTTTACATACTTGAAGTGCTCCATACAAGTAGGGTAAGATGATTATCAACTCGATCATAAACAGGCTTAATAATATTAAATCAACAAAGCCTGTGTACAATACAAAAGTCTTACTTCAACTTAAACCTTTCAGTAGTTGCGTGTCTCACTGGTATTGTTATGGTCAAAACAAGTTTATTAACTATTTAATAAGTTACTCACAGTGGATGGAGTTGTCAAAAACTTCACTCAAGTAAGATTAATGATATTTAATTCAAACAGAGACTCAAGAAAATGTTACTGAGTAAATGTAAATAGTTCCTTCTATTAAGGAAGAAAATATACTAATAGTTAGCTTTGGAAAAGTTTGGCTCTTTCTCTCTTCCTCTGGATCCCAGGTCCTCTCGGCGAGCCGCGTGTAGCCCCAAGAAAAACAACAACACTGCGTGCTGACGTCACAGAATAACAGAGTTTAATCCAATATAAGACGATGCATAAACTTATACCAGAAACTGCAGAACAACGAAAACATACATTCCTTTACCTGACATAAATGGAAAGAAAAGCAAAGACGTGCAAAGACATCTTTGGAGAGTTGCAAGAGC
>JAUZNJ010104689.1:0-20772 GCA_034780135.1 Jordanella pulchra | reverse complement strand
CCATTCATCTCATCAAGTCATCAGGTTAAGACTAGACTCACTTGACGAGATGAATGGAGTCTGGTGTGTTACTGCTTGGGTGAAAAAAAAACCAGCAGCCACACGGCCCTTTCTGGAACCAGTTTGAGACCCCTGCTCTAATCTGTGTAGGAAAATACACCTTTAGTTTGTTTCATGCAAGCATTTCAACTTCAACAGTTGAAGAACTATTGCTAAGTAATTTGTAAAGTAATATCTGGAGAAGGCTAAATATAATACTGTGTAATACAGAATAGGAAAAAGGTGGCTGGTCTCCTTCAGGTTGGGAAAAAAGTTCCTGCGTCAAGTGGAGGAGTTCAAGTACCTTAGGGTCCAGTTAACCAGGAAGGCAAGAAAGGACAGGGGAGATCAATAGACTGATCAGTGCAGCTGCACCGCACAGCTTTATTTAATTATACATTTCATTTGATGAAATATGCAGCATGATGCCAGCAAAAAGGTTGTTAAAGTATAAAAATACCTTGTTTTTATTAACATGATTGGTGATTGGTGGCTTTTTTTCATGCATATTTGTGCAGCCATCATCATCATCAGTTCTAGTTCTAGTTCAGATATAACTCATACTTTTGGTTGCCGAGTTTTTTTTAGCAACAGAGAAATCAGTTTAAGGGGGCTTCAGAGTTTTTTGTTTAGGCAAACTACTTCAAACATAACGTCTGTTTGTCTTCTTGATAAATGTTTTTGGTTCATGCTGTTCAGTCACAGCAGACCTTTAAAATCTGCTCTGACAGGTGCACCGCCACTCAGCTGAAATTTGGCAGCTTTAACAGCAGATTCAATTTTCCCTTTAATGTGTGGAGATGAGAAAAGTTGTTCTTTATAGTTTAGTTTAAGAATGGATGAGATCATTCCAATTTCAAAATCTTCATCTTTGTGATGATAGATATTTCTCAGTAGGACATGAAAACTATAGAGACCTGCTTCAGGGTGACAAGGAAACACACAGTGTGTTGCTGCCACTTTCTGTTCAACTCTAATACAAAAGAAGCCTTGGTAATCTGCATTTAAAGTACTTTTATGCAACTTTGTTTCTAGGGGTTTAAATCAAACTGTAGAGCAGAAATACGAACAGCAGAAATAAGATATTTGGGGTGTATTTTCATTCCCTATTTCTGTATTATGCAGTAATCTTTACCTAATCCTCTACTTATCCACTATTTACATTTTGTAAATCAGTGTTTCACCAGCTTTCCATGAAACTACTGACATTCTGAGCACCTTCAGCACTAAATCAGATGGAAAACATTTATTTTATCGACCAACTCCTGGAGAGTTTATTCAGGAGCCCAAGAATTAAAAGACATTTTAAACAAAGCCTCATTGATATCTTCATTAGTTTTCTATCTTGACTGTTTACACCATTGGTAGTTGAAAAATTCTCAATATTTTCTACGCAAAAGACACAAAACCTGCAGCGACCCTGAAAACCTCACACACCCAAGATAAAATTCCAGGTTTTGTTAATAAAATGCAAATATGATGCAATTTTCTAATTATTTCAGCCTGAAACAGATAAAGTGTTCCAGAAATACTTTGCTGGAGCACCTAATCAGAATGCAGCAGCTTGATTTTTAGCACAGAAAAACTCAATATATAAATTTTAAGCTCTCTTATCTGGTTTGCTTGTTATTTCAAGATCCAGTTGAAGGTTTCTTTCTTTTCAAGAGTCCTAACAGTGTGGCACCATCGTATCCTTCTGAACTGCTGCAGCTTTTATACTTTAAGGTCTGTTTTTAATCTCTCAGGGCATGGCTCTAAAAGGAAGCTGACTGAGTCTTCTCAGTGGTTGGGCCAAACATGTGGAGCAACCTGCCTCCACACATCTGAGCAGCAGATTATTGATGGCTTTAAGGCTCCTTCAAAAACCCATATTTACCTTTTTGATTGTGGGTGAATGAATTTAACTTTTGTTGTATCTTTATTTGTTTACACTACTAATGCCTTTTATCTAACTTTGGTAAACCATTTTTGTTTTATGTGCTGTAGAAATGAACTTTGGTTTGACTTCATTCTTTAATAGTTGGGCCCCATCTTACCTGTCAGAACAACTTTTATGGAAACATCTAGGTCACTTAGACTGGTGGACCAGATGTTCTTAAACAGGCATTTGCTGCTGCAAGTCCTGACCTTTTGAAGACTTTACCTTCCGTATCGGTTCATCAGTGGTTCATTTTAAATCTCCTTTAAATCAACTAGGGGCAGAAATTGTAAGAGAAATAGGCTGTGTGCCGCATAATATGCTGCAATGTGGGGGCTCAGTCCTAAGGATGCGGCGTTAATTGATGCTGGATATGTGCCCCCGACAGCTTTGATACAGGAAGTTATGATTGAAAAAGCTCTTTTCCTGAACTTCAGCCAGCCCGTTTGTTATTTTTCTTTCATCACTGGACAGACTGATAGAGATTAATTCAGCTGCGTCTGTCCTCAGTAACCATGACGACATTGACCAAACACACCTGGATTGATAAGTTTGTCCAATAACGAAAGACAGGAGACAAAGGAGTTGGCTGAAGTTCAAGAAGTTGTGCAGTTGGGCAAATAGTCCATTTGAAGCTTTTAATCTCTTTCACCTTCATTAACACATGGTTGAATTTGAAGTAAAGCAGTCCCAGATCCTAATGCTACCACATTAATGTTTCACTCTAAGTCTGATGTTTTTAAGATCATGTTATTATTTTGGGCCAAGATCTAGTTGTAATATTTTTATATAATTTTTTATGTTCTAGATAGGATAAAAACTTTTTCCTGTGGTAAAAAAACAAATGTTATTTGATCGGTTATTAAGCCATCTTATGATTTTCTCTTTTAAAATGCAAAGTATAAATGAAAGAGACATGACTTATGGATGATTTACTAAGGGGAAGTAAATCATAAATATCTTTGGTGAAACTAAAGTGCCGAACAAAGTGCCTGTGTGGGGTTCCCAGGGAGTCCAGTTTGTGAAAGATGGACCTGCATCAATTATGCAAATTCCAGGTTGGTTGCAGGTGAGAACTTCTTAAAAGGATTGCAGGCTATGAACTTTATCTTTTTTTCCACTACTTTTCCACCCAGTGGAAGCCAGCTTAGCATAGAGAAGCAGCTAAATCTGCTCACTTTTTGCAGGCTGTTCAGACCCCTTGTGACCTCATCCACTGGACCACCACCCACCCATTGTTCCCCCCATAAAACCTTGACAGTTGCTGTTTACTATCGTTTTGCTGGGCTCTGTGTTCGTATTTTATTTACCTGAACAGTTGGCATCACTGCTGCCTCATCAACAGAGGTCTTTCGGTGTGAAGTTTGGATGTTATTTCCAGACACTTCAGCTTCCTAATATATTCACAATGATAGGTTCACTGGGACAGGTAACCTATCAAAAGTGTGCCTGGATAAAGGAACCAGCTTCTGTGTAGCATGGCAAGAATTTGGTGTGTGCAGGCCCACTTTGACATGTTGCTTAGAAACACTCTGGTATCTAACCATGTCCATTTAATATGCAATGTGTTTGGTATCTTTTCCTGTTCCTGAAATGCACTTAGTTTTAAACCAGTATAACAAAACATATACTGTACTGTACTTCTACATAGTATTTTTTGTCTTTTTGGTAAACCTTGATCTCTAAACTTAACTGAGGTAGTGAGGCCAGCAGAGCTTTAAATGTTGTTCTGGATTCTTTTTTACTCTCCTGGATGAGTTGCTCTCTTGGAGTAATATTGGATGTTAGCTTCTCCTGTGAAGATTATGTTTTGTCTATGTGACAAGTGGTTTAGCAGTAATTAGACATAGGTGTAGCTTTGAGTTAGAGGTTTAAATAAATCATTCCACTTAGAGAAAGACAGGTACTAGATGGGAAATGAGAGTACAAATGTTGGAAGTTCATAGGAAAGAAAAGGATTTTGAGTTGAGAAAAATTCAAAAGATTACAACAGTTCCGTCTGCTTGCATGCAAAAATAAAATAAAAACAATGAATGGGTGAATACAGTTGTACACTAGTGTCTCTTATGTTCATGTCGTTTTCAAATCTGTGTCCCTGTCTTATATCACATTCACTTTCATTTCTGCCCACTTTTGGCTGGCTGTTGCTTTCTTTTCATTTCTTCATTCAGACTTCCTATTTCTGCAGACTATTCAGTTTAGTTTCTGAGAAAAACTGAGTTATTTCTCTCCCTTCTCCCTGCCTAATCCTGAATTTGTGTTTCACACCAGTCCGTCTCCTGCTTCTGCTTTGAACAGCAGTTGTTTTGTAGATATTCTGAAACTCCACTACTGAACATTTGGTGAAAAGACCCAAAGCACAATCAACCTTCAGCTCTCTCACACATAATAACTCATTTTCAATAGGTCCTACACCTGTGGGGGGACAGCAAACCTAATAATCAGCAGAACTGAAGCTAGGCAGAGCTTCAGCATTTCCTGCAGTCCCTGCTATCCCGGTTTCACCTCAAAGACACCAAGCAACACTTCTTCGGAGTTTGATGGAATTAAGCTAAAGATTCTGGAAAAAGTAACAAGTTTATCTCTGCAGAAAAAGCGAAGCAGAGGTGCTGCAGTTATGAGATGATTGTGATTAACTAACAATTTGACCTCACTTATTAATGGAGAAGTGTCTGATTTCAGAACTGAGGTTTTATGTTTCCTTTGATTTCCGTCTCTGAGAATCTAATGAGAGTTTTTAATTAATAGCAGCGGAGAAAGAGAGCAGTCAAAACATCAGGAACATCTGGTGGAAAAGGTATGATTTTGATGAATTAAACAGTTTCTCTCCAGTTGAACAGAGCAACTGTGCTCAGTTGGAGAACCAGCCAAGACCAGAGGTTCTGCCAGGAGGGGAGTGTTCTTCTCATCCACTATCCCATAGGAAATATGTGTCTCTTCAAAGCTCTCTGAATATATAAAAAAACAGCTAGAACAGATGTGGAAGGTCAAAGTCAATGTGGTCCCCATGGTAATAGGAGCACTCGGAGCAGTGAACCCCAAACTGGGAGTGTGGCTCCAGCAGATCCCAGGAACAACATCTGAAGCCTCAGTCCAGAAGAGCGCAGTCCTAGGAACAGCTAAGATACTGCGCAGAACCCTCAAACTCCCAGGTCTCTGGTAGAAGACCCGAGCTTGAGGATAATACAGATACCACCCTACAAGGGTGAGAGAGGGATTTTTTTTATACAGGAACATATAGTTTGGAAATCATACCATTGCTGAAGTCTTTCAGTTTTTTTGTTAACACACACAAAGCAAAACAATGAAAGGACAAATACAATTATTTCCCCTGATGGTGATCAGTTAGTGCATCTGACAGTTAAAACCTTTATGTTGAACTTTGTTTCTAGGTTTTAAATAACAAATTATCTGTTTTGTGACTTTTGTGACTTTGTAGACCACTGAATGCATATAAGTCAAACCATTTCAGGGAATGGATGTTGTATTGCTTTTGGCATCTGGCATAAATTCTGAGTTGAATGTATTCTGATATGTTCGAGATCTGTCTTTGTTTGTGAACAAGGTGCAAAGGTGAGAAACAAGGGCTGATCTTTTAATAGCTGAAATATAATCTCTGTGTGGAGTTGTTCCAATGTGAAACAGCAGCAGCACTTACTCTGACCCTTTTGATTTGGCAGTATAATTGTATGTTGCTCATTGAAGGCAACATGGAGAAAACAGATGTGGAAATCTATGGACGCATCTCAATAGATTAAGATATTATTGAAAAGTTGATCTATTTTAGTGATCAAGTTGAAGCTCATATTTCATAGATGAAAACATGTCGTTGTACAGCTGGTTCCAGCAAAATAGTCTGTAAATATGTTAACGTGTCAATACCTGAGATAAAACCAAACTACATATATTACTGACTGATGAAGTTGTTTGACACATAAATTTTATATTTGGCGCTTTTGGGGATAATGTAATTAACTTTTGGGAGGTAATATGTTTATCTTTAACGTAGAAAAACAAGGGTTCAAGAAACACCTGCTATCCTTCTCAGAACAAGAAATGTTCATCACTTTGTTTCTCGTGATTAAAAGTGTTGCTCTTTGGAGTTTTTAGCCTACTTCAAGCTGTCAGACAGGTTCCACAGAAGTAATTTACTCTCTTGCTCTTTCAACAGTTATGACTTGCTACAGAGCTACATGGTAAAAGATAGCTTGTTACATAATTTCCAAGTTGAATTGACATGAAATTGTCCTCAAGAAGCATACCATATTTTTTCTCAATTGATTTTGCTTGATGTCAAAATGTTTCTGACGAGGTGAAATCTTTGAATTTAACAAAAAGAGGGAAAACCGAGCGAAATCTGTGTGGAGATTTCGAATGGTTCTGACTGTTTTCTGTTCATACAGTATGTTTATGTCAGCAGTTTTGGAAGTTTTTGGTCCTGCTTGGGGGACCGGCCGGGGGACATTGACTGATGTCTCTCTGGTCTCACTGGTCACGTAAAAAAGCGCATCTGTGTTTATGGCTCTGATGCCAGTTGCGCCGCATCCAGACGCACTGGCCGCCGCTGGCTGATGCCCGCCCCCTCTCCTCCTCCTCTTCCTCATCATCATCATCACCCTCCTTGTCCTCCCCGCGTCGCCCCTCATCTTGGTGCTGTTGTGCGCAAAATCTCCAGCGCCGGACGGAGGGGACGCAGGACATCGGAGGGGAGAAAAAGCCACCCAGAGCTGACAAGGATGTTTAACCGGCAAATTACTCTTTAGGAAGCTCTTTGATATTTTTTTAAGGATGTTGCTTTTGCCCTAGGGGGGTGAGAATTGGACCTGCTCGATGTTTCTCTTCAGTTAATAACCGAACCAAAATGAGGATTTCTTCCTGTGACTGGATTCTGTTGATGTTCTCGGGCTTTTGGGGGCCGGCGATGGCAGCTTTCCCGAGCAGCGTTCAGATCGGTGAGTGAAGGTTCTGATGTCAGCCCTTGCAGAGCATGCCGGTGACTGTGTGCATGGACGTCCTGCGTGCAGCTGCTTTCCTGTCACCATCTAACAACCTCAGAGCTGCAGAGCATCACTAGGTGTTCGGGTTGATTCCTACAGAGCATGCATTCAGTGGGGTTAATGCGCTTTTTACCTGCGAGCTACACTGACTGTGGATCCGAGCGCACTCACATGCTGCCACTGCAGCAGATCACAGCAGTAAAGAGTGTCTGTGTTTTGCATGCAGGCTGCCTATATGCATCGGCTGCTTTTAACACTCTGAGTCCAGAGTCCCAGTGCTGACCTATTCTCCCCACAGCTGCCTTGTCTTTTAAAGTCTATCCATGTTCCTGTTTAACCACTTTGCAGCTACTGCCATGGGGGGAATGAAGGTGACAGCTTTATGGTTTTCATTAAAGAA
The DNA here is from genome assembly GCA_034780135.1 of Jordanella pulchra. Lineage (NCBI taxonomy): Eukaryota > Metazoa > Chordata > Actinopteri > Cyprinodontiformes > Cyprinodontidae > Jordanella > Jordanella pulchra. The sequence goes on along the minus strand of JAUZNJ010104689.1, from coordinate 13,418 downwards.
GGGCAAACTGTGACCTCCAGCTGTTGATCACCATTTAAAACACTCCTTTTGTCTCATTAAAGCCATTCATCATGGCCGGAAACGTTTATTCCTCTGACAAATATGCACTTTTTGGTGCTTTACCCTTCGCTGAACCCCTGTCTGTAAATTAGAGTGAAGCTGATGAAAAATGACAAGCTGTTCAAATCCTTCTTCTTGTCCCTCCATATTACTCTAGCTCTCAATCCCCGATCGAGAGGCCAAAGGTCGGGGTTTGTTGCAGAACACTAGGTCCTACCTTCACAGCTGTGAGGGGAAATAAAGGGGGATAAAACCTGCAGAAATGCTTTGCCATCATGTTGAGCTTTTATGTAACAAGCATTTCCGAGGGTATGTGTGTGTGTGTGTGTGTTGGAGGGGGGTACTCTGCCATCGCTAATAAACTCTCCAGATATTTGCTTAAACCCACAATCAGAGCTTATTATCATTTGTTTAACAAAACTGCTGCCAGATATGGGAAGTGCTTATGCAATCCCTCTCTCGTCTTTCTGCCCAAATTGGGCCCAGTCTGACCTGTGGGGGAGTACGGAAAACACTAAATATCCCTCATCAATTTTCTCATGAAGCAGGCTTTATTTTACATTTTATCCAAAGTTTCATTATGGGCTCCCAGAAAGGACAAACATTTCCAAAAATCATCGCATCACTCTCAAGTGATTTGTGTTACTAAATTAAAACCTATCATCAATGGGGAAATAGGATATTTACAGATGCAGACACATATCTACAGTCAATCATATTCTTTGGCAAAATAAAACCCTGAGTGAGTTAATGTGACACTAAAATATTCTATCTGAGGACATTTACATTTACTCAGTATAAAAACCATGAAATCTTTGTATAGGATAGAAACACACAGTTTAGCGGAGAGTACTTAGCTCACTAGATTTGAACAAGCTTTGATATCTTTGACTTCTGTACAATGCTACCAGATGGTTCAGAGTTCTGGTTCGTCTCTAATGGGACGATCTCTTCAGGTTCAGGATACTAGGATAGCCATGAAGGAAGGTGATTCAACCACATTGTGGATTATGTTTCTGCTGAAAAGCCCCTGAAGAAAAACACAGAGGCCAGATGTACAGTAAAGAGTTCATGATGCCATGACCTCTAACAAGGTTCCCCAGGGCTTTTTGAAGAAATAAATGAAACATAGCATCAAATACACCCCACCGTGCATTACAGTAAGCGTGATGTAATTCAGGCAAATTTATCCATGGTTTTCGACCAAATCTACTTGGAGCATTGGTTGATGAAAGGCCTTTTCACAGAAACATCTGTTTAGTTGGTTGTTAACACAGACATACATACAATGGTCAAATCACATGGCAGAAAAACAAAGCATATACTGCATTAATCTGGATGTGTTGAAGATGACCTCCAGAAGCTCAAACTAAGCAGCAACAAAATAGCGAAGTGACTGAATGTTGTGCGGGCTTTGGTAACAGTCAAGGTGGTTTGAATATTTTAGAACCTGCTGATTATATTTTTGAAAGATGCAAAAATGACTGTAGACACATAAACATTGTGTATTTACAAAAAAATAGCACAGCAAAAACACAAATTTGACCAACACACAAAACACAGAAAAAGAAAACCCTAAAATTACTGCCAAAGAGAAATACTTCTATCACAAAAAGAGAAGTAAAATGCAAACACCCTGCAAATACATAAATTGGATGTAAACCCAACCTTTTGCAAAATGTCAATAATGCTAACATACAAAACATGGAGATGAAAACAGGATGCAAGTAAGGCAACTCCTAGATAAGAAAAGTGTCAAACTAGCTTAGCATTGAAAATTTGATCCACCAATAGGGAGAGTTGACCCTTGATTCATACGGGTGATTCAGTGTTTATTATAGACACAAAGAAAAACAGATAATTTCTTATGTTGCTGTAAATGTCGTATGACCGGGTCTCCCTTTATATATTAGCTAAGGGGCTGCCTCCAAAGTAATCTTATTACACCTACTAGCTCCTGTTGCCAACTCATTTTCTTACACCTTTCATGGGATCAACAGTAATAACTTTTTAATGGGTAGAGTAGAAACTCAGAACTACTTTGCTGATTTCAGACAGCTTTTAGCCTTCCAGATGTCATTATGTGATGGAAACACACACTGAATTACTACTGAAATATGGGAACACAGCCTCTAAAATACCACCAAAGATGCAAGTTACACAAATTTAGAAAATGTCTTAAGCGCTCCATTAAACAGACCAAAACATATAACAAATGCATAGATTTAAATGTCACACAGTACACATGAATCAGTAAGGTCATTCTAAATAGTAATAGTGTGGGCTATCTTCTTTGGCACATTTCTCATTTATATCAACGCTGTTAGGTGGGCTCAAATTTTATGTTATCCAAAGAACTGTTGGTTTCCTTATCGCTCCTTAGCACCAGTAAGGGACCCACAAACTCCCTTTACTAAAGGCATTATGTAGGATTCCGAACCAGATGCACTACAGCAGCGAAATAATATAGCAGGTGCCATTCATGTCAACAAACACCAAAAACCTGAGGCTATACTTAATCAATCCAATCAACCCAACAGAGAATGGGATGCTGAGGGACGCTGTGAAACAGTGGGTTACAATTATGGCTGTTCTGACAGCAAATCTGGTGCAACTGAGTGATGCCATGATACATTTATGAGCACCTGTCCGTAAAAAACAGCCCACCTTTTTATCCTGTTAAACTACTTTCTTGTTTCACAAAAGGACAGTCATAAGGCTTCAAGTTTTCTCTACACTGAGTTTACACACAATTTGAGATTCTTTTTCTTTTTTGCTTTAAGCAGTGGCGTATTTCAGGGTTTTATGAAGTGCAAGCAGCAATCAAGATATTGAGAATGTGTTAGGTAGCTTCAGTATCGAAAAAGATGCAAATGTTGATAAATTCAGACCCCTGCAGCACTGTTCCACTTATCAGGTTTTGCACTTACGTATGGCTTTATAAAATGTGATGCTTGTCAGCTTGTGGAGCTTTTGGAGTGAAAATGTTTTAGCATGAACTGACTCCAGATTTCTCATAAACAGGTAACCCCAACTGAATGGTTAAAACACTTGCCTGAATGGTTGCTGATTGACCGGTTTAGCCCAGGTATCTTATTTATGCTAGGTGATCCTTATTATCTCTGGCTATAGGTTTAGGTTGGGTGTCCTACTGGAAAGTGAACCATCCACCCCAAATCCACTCCTCAGGTCCTCCACAGCCTCTAATAAGTTTTCTCTTTGGATTTGTCTTAAACTCTAGTCCTGGACTCCAGTCTTTGAGAGCTGATGACCTGCAACATTTGGATGTGTTACTTGCCTTAAACACCTCAAATGGCTAAAAGGCCCCACTAGTATACGTTCCACAGAGCTCTGCTAACGAGCTAATATTAGAGTCAGGTGTGTTGAAGCAGAGACTGTTTGTAAGTTGTAGGACACCAGCCCCTGAGGACTGGGTTTGAAACCACTGCTTTTGCTCCACCAACTATTACCAGCTTCCCTGCTCATGCTGTGGAAGAACATTTTTACAGCATGTTGCCATCTTCAACACTGGTAGGATGGTTTAGGCTGATAAGCAATGTTAGTTTTCTTTGCCTCAGCATTTTATATATCATTCAAAAACTCCACAGGATTTTCTATATTTCTCTCAGTGTCCCCTACATTGTTTGTAGCAAACAAACTGTTTTTTGCTTTTGTCCCAACAGTTTTTACCTTCTCACCACTTTCATGAGGACCAGATTGGTAGAGAGCATGACTAATACCTGGTTGACCTTTGATCAGGTTCCTCCACCTGAGCTGTAGATCTCTGGAGATCCTTCATGGGCCTCTTGGCTGCTTTTCTGATTCATGCTTTCCTCACCCAGCCGGTTATCTGAGGGCTACATTCATGTCTTGGTATGGCAGTTGTTCCATCCTCCCTCCATATTTAGATTATTGATGAACAGAGCTCTGTGAGATGTTCAAATTGAACACCTTCAGTTAGACTCAGATTCAGTTACACATGTCTAGACTCTGTTTTCTTATTAGGTGAGAAATGGAAGTAATGCATTCACGTTTTTATTTAATAAAAAATATTAAAATCTCATACTCCTACTAGTTGTTTTCTGCTTCATCCTGGACAAGATCACAAGAACAGCAGTCTCAGCAAAGACACCTCGGTGTCTTTGCTGAGAAGCCAGAGGTGCTTCCAGGCTAGCCAAGAGACATAGTCTCTCCAGTGAGTCCTGGGTCATGTCCTAGGCCTCCCCCTGGTGGGACATGCCTGGAACGCCTCCCGAAGGAGTTGTGCAGGGGGCATCTGAAAAAGATATCCATGCCACCTCAGCTAATTCCTGTTGATGTGGAGGAAAAGTGGTTCTACTTCAAGCCTTTCTCGAATGACCAAGCTCTTAACCCTATCTCTAAGGGAGTGCTCAGCCACCATGAGGAGAAAGCTCACTTTAGCCACTTGTATCCGGGATCTTGCTCTTTTGGCTGTGATCCAGGTTTCATGACCATAAATGAGGTTAGGAACGTAGACCAACCAGTAAATCAAGAGCATTGCCTTTGCATTATAGCAGCAGATGCAATGATCCATCTTTCAGTCTCCCACTTCATTCTCCCCTCACTTGTGAACAGGACCCAAAGATACTTGAACCCCTCCACTTGAGGCAGGAACTCACCTCCAAACTGAAGTGGACAAGCCCTTTTTTTCCAGCCGGGATTTACAGTCCTGGATTTGGAAGAGCTGAGTCTTATCTCGGCTGCAAAGTGCATGCTATTGGTCTTTGAAAGAGGGAGCCTTCAGAACAACATCATTGGCAAAAAGTAGCTACAAAATCAAATCAGGCCCCCTCCGGCCCTTGGCTGTTCCTAGAAATCTCATCCATAAAGGTTATGAACAGGACTGGTGACAGAGGACAGCTCTTTCAGAGTCCAACATGCACCGGGATAAGCTCAGACTCAACGCCGGCAATGCTGGCAAATTTATTGCTCCCCTTGTACATAGACGGGATGGCCCCTAGTAAAGGGCCTCGGCTCTGTACTCCTAGAGCGCCCAGCGCAGGGCAAAAGGAGGGGCACGGTTAAATGCCTTCTCCAGGTCCACAAAACCCATGTGGATCAATTGGGCAAGCTCCCATGAACCCCTGAGAACCCTGCAGAAAGTGTAAAACTTGTCAAGAAATCTTCAGAAAAGGTAAAAACAATATTCTATTAAAAGCAAGACATCTTTTGTTTTTTGTCCCCCTTACAGTTCTACAAGACTTAGTTTAAGTCTTTCATTTGAAATCACATTAATGTCCACTGGGGTACATGCTTGTTACTTGTCACTGGTCCAAATGTAAAGGTGTAATTTTTATGAACAAAAAATAGGTCATGATGAGAGCAGAACCAAGCTCACATGTCCACTCGCAAAGTAAATTATTCTAAAGTTTACCATCTTTAAAGAGGTCAGCCATGAAAAGAACACTCTGACATTTAGCTTTAAATGACATTTACACTGTGTCGTCCCAACAATGTTGCCTTAAGTCTGAATCTAAAATATCAGATAAACCTCTTCTAACACCTGTGACATTTGCACAAACACGAGCGGCTTAGTTTAGGTCTTTGTATATTAACAGCAGAATACGTCAAACAGACTGAGGAGAGCAAGGAATGATTTGGATTAATAGCTCAGTTACTGATTTAAAGGAAACGGAAGGAACTACTCCTTTCTGAATTCACACATTCACATTGAACTTACTACCCTGGAACAAACATCCCATCATCTATGAACATCCAAGTGGCCTAAAAAAAGCAGCAGGTTAAATATTTCACTAAAAAAGTTTAAAACATATCTTGACACATTTCTTTAAAATTTCAGCAGAACTGTTTTATTAGTTACACTCAGATGTATTGACATACGTTAAAATTGTCCTTCAAGTTAGAATTAAAAACATAATCCTGAAAAGAAATACATGACATATAATTGTTTATATTTTTTACATAGAATTTTACTGCCTCTTTATAATATTAACAAAATTAATCTCTGTAATCTATTCTTTGTCCACTGGACTCTTGCATTTTTGTATTTTTCTGTTTACTTTACTTCTTTTTTCTGTTATCTCTATCATATTAGTCTGCTTTCCTTAGGTTTCTATCTAGTTTCACTAAATGATCCAGTTTGGTCCCACCTGGCTCTCATGCCATCTGTACACCTTTCCAACAGTTTAAAAGACATTTGGGTTTTTCCCAAATGAACTTGCTCTCTGTCCTCTGGGTTTTCCATGCCAGATTCCATGTGATCCAGTTCCTTCCCTGTTTCTTGTCAGTTTATTCATTGGATCACCTGTGCCAGCTCAGGGCTTTTATATTTCATTATCTATAATAGTATCATCATCAACAAGGAGCCTCCATTTTCATGTCTGTAATTATTTTAAACCCCATCAAAACCTTTCAGGGGCTGGAACAGATATTTTTTTATGAAACCTGCTTCTCCTTTTTTTTCAGGTGGTCTGTTTATCAGAAACACTGATCAGGAATACACCGCCTTCCGATTGGCCATCTTCCTGCACAACACCAGCCCCAATGCTTCAGAAGCCCCGTTCAACCTGGTGCCTCATGTGGACAACATTGAAACAGCCAACAGCTTTGCCGTCACCAACGCCTGTGAGTCAGACTTACCTAAATTATGCAGTAACCTTGATCACCTGCAGAGTGGAAACTTGTTCATCTTCTCCACAATTTAGATTGAATTAATGTTTCTGCCTCCTATTAATTTAATCTCATACAATGAAAAGGGTTGAAAATATTTAACAAATGATTGGGGTATGACTCATCTAATTCCCGTTGCTTTGCTCTATATTATTGCATATTGAAATGGGTGTGTGACATAAATAAAGCAGTTTTTGACTGAGGGGTTTCAATAAAACATTGAACCACACTCTGTTTTGTGTGGACAGCAGCAGTAAAGGCAGAAATATGTGCTGTGGTTGAAACGATTTTTCAGCTGTTGTGTGTCTTATATTCATGTCTCTGTTACTGACAAAATTGCTGCTTTTAAACTAAAACTTAAACGTAAATACAAGAGGGTGATGTGAAAAACAAGAAGTCATGTTTGCAAGTGACCATCAGGCTGTCGTGGTATAAGTTTTCTCTGAATATCATTACCACAGTTACAGCAAGTTAATGTTTTCAAATGAAGGACGAAAAGGTTTAGTTGTGACATTTGTGCCTACTTGTCTTCGCAATCAAACATTAGACACTTATTTTTCAAATCCAATTCTGTTAAAAAGCAGTATCTTTAAACACAGAACATGAGTGTATATCTGAGCTAAAGGAAACCATACAACAAGTACAAACCAACAAGACTTTTAATAGAAAACATAATTATGAGGCTTTAATTCAAGAGGTTTTTTTTTAGATTTGGCATGAAATCTATTTACTCTGAATTGCATTTTTATGGGCTTTAACGGATAGTGAACTTACTCAGTGATGCTCCTGCTATCAAGAGGTCAAGCGGTGCAGTGACAGGTGATTAAAGGCCATGGCTGGGTCACTTTGATAAAAAGACCTCGGTCTTACCTCTTTCACACAAACTTTTAAGCAATAATGTTCAAGACATTAATTTAACTCAAGTATTCCTTTAGTATAATTACCAGATAAAGTTAATATATTTTGAATTAATTGAGACATAAACACTTGGAGAGAATTTATTGAGGAGGTTTAGCATTTATGCAAAATGGGATAAAATAACTGTGAGGGAAAACAGGTCTAGTTTATTTTCTTGTTGAATGATAATCCAGAGATAACAGTGAAATAAATGATTTGTTTCAAAGAAAACAGTTGTACTAGAACTTATGAAGCTAATTAATTTTGATTGGTTTAATTTACATCTCAAAGAGGAGCCAGAATTCCTATCATTACTGGCTGCTGACAGGTTTGACCTGAAGCTTTACTAGAGATTCAGAATTGTGAACAAATGGTCCCCGTGTCTTTTGATATAGGCTAAATATATATTTTTTAATTTGAGAGCAAAAAAAAGATTGGCTTATGAATCTGTGAGTCGTCATCAGCACATAGAGTCGGAAAACAATGGAAGCCTCAATGAAGAATGGTGCTGAGGAAGAAGATGGGGTTTTTTTTATATAACAAGGGTTCACAGACATAAACATCAACTGGAACGAAAGCAGATTGATGGAACAAAAGTTAGAGTGTATCAAACTTTTTAAGTCAAATAAGCTTTTGGGTGTGAAATCACGCTTTCATGCTCTACTGGATGCATGATATAGGCATGAAGAAGCTCAATAAATATGGAAGGTTTTTTTAACTCAATTCACAAGTCTACAGTGCTGAAGTAGGTAAACCTCTAAATCCTGCAGGACAGTGGCCCTCGAGGGCCAAATGTGGGCAGCCATGAGCTAGATAAAAGGGGCTATACAGCAACAGGTAGGGAAGGGGTTGCAAACTTTGTTACTTGATCTTCACAGACATTCAGCTGGGGAAAGGGTAGTCTAGAACTTTTTCAGAGTTCTCAGCAATTTACTTTTAACTATAACAAAGATACATGGGTTAAATTTGGGGGTTTTAATGCTAAAAAAAGGAAAATCATTTCCTACCGTACAATCAAGCCTGGCAATGGGAAAATACAAGTAAAAAGATCCAAGATTTGGCAGGTATTTTGCAAGTTGCCAATTTAATGGTTAAAAACTGTGCTTTATTGTAACATATAAAGTTTCCTGGACCCATGCAGCTGTTTTTTGTTTTTCTTGTTTCGTTTTTTAGCTCTCTCTTCTCTAACCACCAGCAGATCATGGCACATGAAAGTTTATACTAAGCCTTGCTTTCTAATTCTGCTGTAGGTCGCTCTTTCTGAAAGGGGAGTTTTTCATTTCCAGAGAAGCCCCATACATGCATGGAGCTAAGTATGAGGGATTGCTGCACAGTTAATGACTTAATTCAATTAACTGCCGGGTGTCACTAAATGCATGTTCAGTATAAGGGGTTGCTGCACAGGCAACCACTCAATGCAATTTACTTTCTTATGTTGCTGCATGCTTATCAAGGTAAAGGTGTTGCTTCATATCATTGACTCAGAGATCTCAGCCGGGTTTGGTTTTAAACCAATTTGAATGCTAACTGAACTTGACTTCCATTGTTTGGGAGCTAGAGTCATGAATGCATGTATCAGACTTTGAATCATTGGATTGAACTGACTTGCCTTGAAGTTACCTTATTATGATAATTGCTATGAACTGGCACTAAATGAATAAACTGAATCACAAAACCGGATGGAAGCTAATAAAATAAGGATCTGATTTATTTGGATTTCTCACAGTCTAACTGAGTCATGATGAATTTCTACTGATTGTTTTAGAGCACCTAGTAGAGATAAATGAGTACATCACAGTGTGTTCGGCTAAACTACCATCTGCTACTGAAAGTAAAGGCAATAAAATAAATGGTAATATGGATAATTAAAGTCATATTATTGGTTTATCCCTTCCCCCAAAAAGGGTTTGAGTTAGGTTTCTATGCTTCTATCAGCGGAGTGCTGATGATGGGTCTCCCAGCTGTGCCTGAGTGTTCTCTGATTTGGGCAGAGCCTCTGATGGTGTCTGGACAGCACGCTACTTCACAGAAGACGGTTCCACTTACACCTACGGGTGAATCTCCCAACAGCAGTAGACAGGGATTATTTCCCAAGAGAAACATCTTCCTCCGTCTTTCCCTATCTCTTCCGCTATCAGTCTGGCTACAGGAAGGGGGGTTTGGGGTTCCAGTGAGGGCCATAAAACACCTCGGACTGATGTTCCCACTATCTGTGATGCGATCTCCTGTTTTAAAAAATCGATGGCTAAATTAAGCTGAGAATGAAGTGGCTATGTTGGTGGGGCAGTGGAGGACTGGCTGTGTGTTGTTTAGTGTGTATCTGGGTGCGGGGGGGTCTTAGCTGTGACTTAGGTACAAGCTTCTGATGCATTTATCAGCATGTGGGCTAATGTTTGATCTGAAGGAATAAAAAGACAACGGTGTGATCTATTGGACAGCAGAGAGCATGGGAGGTGGGACTTACTGGACTAAGGAGGGGGCTGATGCTATCTCACACCTCAACCACCCTAAAAGGGGTGGATGTTAGAGCAAGGATTAATTTATCATTTAAGTTTTCAATGCTTCCTACATTCAGAAGTTTACTGTAAATAAGTAGGGAGAAAACTTTTTTTAGGAATAACCACTCAGCTGCCGATCCACTGAGATTCATTGATGGTGAAACAGGAGGTTGAATGCAAACTTTTCCACTTTTAGCCTCTCATCTCTCAAATGTTAAAAAGTAATTGTGACATTCATCAATGCCTTACTGCATCTCCTTTGTAGATCTGCAGCTCTGTGCTGGGGTGTCTGAAGGCTGCAGCAGCTCATCTCCTGACTAGAAGGTGACCATAACCTGTGCAAAAGCTGTTTTCTTCTTTCTTATTAATAAGTCTGTTTTAAATCCTAACTTTTAAAAGCCATAATAGCCTAGCACCACACTGCTTACCATGATCTGCTTCACTTAGCAATCCAGCAATTACAATCAACCCACCACTTTTAGAGATCCCAGATGCAGGCTAAAATCCAGACATGAAAAAACCTTTTCTGTGGTCCCTGCTCAGCTCTGGATCAGTCCACTTTTAAGCAGATATTTATTGTAAATAAGTCAACAGTCTCAGTAGCTCTGATGTTGAAACAGTTTTTAGAGTTTTTGCTTTTCTGATTATCTATTTTACTCCGTAGTTGATCAAGTCTCTGTGTGCGTTTTTATGAATAAAGAGGAGCAGTTGATTGGTTAGGTCCTGAGCTCTCTGGTGGGTTTTTGTCACTAGTCGTAGAATGTAGTACTGTGGAAACTTTGAAGTATTGCTATGGATCAGAGATGGCTCTCTGACCAACGGCCTCCTCATGAGTCTGGTGGGAGGTATTGGGGATTTTCTTTCCCAGCTATAGCTGGTGCTTCTATTAAAGCCTTGGCTGGTAACATCAGAGGGAGAACAACTGCTTTGGAGTTGTTTTCTTTAAATTCTTATTATATCATTTTTTGTGTTTATTGTTATTATTAACTGATTTGCTTAACGAATTTGCCACTAAGGCTAGATGTGAATTAGTTTGAAGTCCTCCTGGTTGGATCACTGTCTTCGTACAGACAGACTACTCAGTGAACAGACATGTCGCATCCACTCCATCATCAAAAACAATATTTCTCTGCAGCTGACATGTCTTTCAGGATGTACTGATGTTTTTCTGTTTTTTTTTTGCCAACTTTAATGGCTGCACATTCACTGAAAATCGGTCTGCAGCACATTGATTGGCCAAGCCAAATCAGAGCAGAATTACATGAGCCAATCAATGGCTGTGATAGCTCAGGGTCAGCTGGGAATCTGAGATCGAAACCACATGGGTTGTTCCCCCCAACCCCGCTGCTTTACATTTCCCAGTATTTATTTTCCTCAGCCGCTGCTTGGCTCCACTATCAAAGCCTCATAAGTTATGGATATGAGAAGGCAATGCTAGAATGTGATGTTTAAGGGCACAGAGTGCATTTGGGTAGGAGAGACGAGACACAGAGGTAATTTGTTTGGAGCGATTAGGCTATGCAGGGTTCTTGTCAGAAAGGCTGAAGGGGATAATTGGTGGTAGGAAGGCTGGGAAAAATGATGCTAGAAGTTCTCTGTGTCACCGGTATTCTTCCTGTGGACCCAGACACAAACTATGTCACGCGTGTTTGATTTATAATGTTCTACAGTGAGGCAGCCACTTATGAAGATCTGAAATTAACTCAGGAAAGGTCACCAAAAAAACTTTAACCCTTTAAAGCCTGAACCATGAAATAATTGACAGAAAATTCTGATTTTTTATTATTGGAGTTTTCATTTAATTCTATGAACAGTTATGAAAAAAAAATCAACATTTTGTATAAGTTAAATTTGATAATTATTTACATTAATTTTGATACATTAGGCATTTCCATATAATCTTTTATACATTTTCTGTTCCCTACATGTTTCTGATTTATTAAGTCAGGTTCTCAAGAGCAAAAATACCCCACTGATGATGCAGAGGTCTCAAAAATTCATCTATCAAATATGATACACTTGGCTTTAAAGGGTTAAGGCAGCTAAGACCCTCTGGAGTAGAAACATCAGAAATTATTTGATCAACTGTTAATATGAGCTTTGGTGGCTGCTAGTAACAGCACAGAGTAAAAAGTTAATTACAAGGCTGTTATTTTCAAATGTTAGATTTTGACGTTGCTTCAGTTTGTATGTTTCTCTCAAGATCACCAGAAAAAATAAGAATTGTTGGCTATTTTTTATTTTTAAATGTTGATTTTGTTGTTAATAAAGTCTTTTTCTGGTTTTGTCTTTCTTGACCATCTATTATGTAATATTGATAAACTAATGTCTTCACATATTGGAAAAGACTTAAGTTGTAAAGCTGTAAACTGTCTTCTTCACTGTGAAAGCTGATAAAGTTAGTGTTTCTGTGTTAAAAAAAATAATTTTGGATTGGAGACAAGGGAAAACAACACCTTTTGAATTCCATGACTTTGGTGGATTGATTTTGGGCCACTTGCAAAAAAAAGCAAACAAAAACAACAACCTAAAAAGGTATCCAAAACAAAATATAAAAAAGTCTTCATTAACCAAAAGAAATTGTCTGAAATTATCAATGGGCCTCACGCAACAACATTTTTGTATTCTTGACGTAAATTTCTCATACTTTTTCTCCTACCATGGCCCTTTACAAACACAACATGTCAGATTCAACAAAAGTTCTTAACTTCAATAAATGATCCTAAATTATCCTTGTAAACTTGTTGCAGTCCATCTGTTCGTACAAGAGGGCATTCCTGATAAATAAATGAATGAAAAATCACTGCCAGATTTTTCCATATAAAGCTACAAATTTCCACGATTCTGTGAATGAACATACGGGTGCTCATTCATAGAAATGGCACTGAAGATGAAGAAGAAGCTGTAAACGCCATAGTTGTATTGTTAAAGAAGTATAACAAGTTAATGAAAACTACTGAAGTAGGCAAGAGATGTAACTGTCATGGTGGGTTTCAGAGATCTAACCCACATGCAGAAAACCACTCGGACACTGGGAAAAAGTTCAACAAGTTTATTGTAAATAAACACAGAGGGTTAGGTTCTGGTTCAGGTTCTGGTTCCGGTTCGGGTCCAAAGCGGGACTCAAAGAGTTCTGTAGGTTGAGAGTTCGGTTAGCCAGGAGATCCAACAAGGGGATTCTAGTTCTGGTTCGGATGGTACCTGGTATGGTTCCGATTGATCCTGGGGGGTGAGCTCCAGTGAGATCCAGAGAACGGGTGCAGAGCAGAGTTAGAGCAGCAGCAGCGTCTGGCTTCAGCCTAGCGAGGTTCA
>JAUZNJ010104678.1:0-20774 GCA_034780135.1 Jordanella pulchra | reverse complement strand
TCAAGCTCCCAGGCCTCTGGTAGAGGACCCAAGCTCAGAGGATGAAAGAGACCACCCGCGGAGGGTGAGAAGGGAATATATATATATATATATATATATATATATATATAGGCGCTAAAGTTAATGAAAAAAATCCTATTGATAAAAGCGAAATCTGAGGTTTTTGGAAAAAAGAAAAAAAATAAAGCTTACTAATTACTTAGTCAACTGATAAGATCAAGCAACTTTAGATCCTCTGATTAATCAATGACCCGCAACACTTTTGTAAACACATAAAACCTGTGTCATTTTTATTCTACTTTAAAATGATGCTAACCTTGCTAGCAAGATGAACTCTTACGGTATCTGTGGATTTACAAACACATGAGAATCCACATGGTCTCACTTCAACCATTGTGCACCAAGTAGAATACATAGCTGTAACTAAAAGAAGCTGGTGAACCCACAGTGGGACAAACATGTACTGTATAGCTTCTGCTATCACATCTGTTTTGTCAGGACCCATGTCTGAGCAAACTATGACTGTTACAATGCATGATAGTTGGTAAGAGGCTGAAACAAGTGGCGACAAGGATAAATATCTTCACAACCCGAAGAGGTATAAATCTGCTGATGTTCCTTCAAAGTTTTGTTTATTTAAGTTACCTACCTGCATGTTTGTTATATGTGAGAGCTGCAGTTCTGCTGATTTTGCTTTAATTATGGGAAGGGGAAGCTAAGCTCTTATACAATTGACCTACAGATCTGTTCTTATAAACATTGAAAAACCTACAAACCCATAAACAGAGCGGGAAGGTCATTTTCGTAACCTAGAAATAACAGAATTGGTTTTGAAATAGTAAGGAGTAGAATGTACAGATATCTGAGTTCAAACAAGGGAGAAAAAGTAAAAAAGTCCACGGGAAAATAAATGCTCAAGTAGATTACACATACCAAAAAAAGCTGCTTAAGCACAATAATGAAGTACTTATACTTAGTCATTTGACACGTCTCCTCTGAATGTGCACCCACATTAGGACTTACACTGACCACAGGCAGATCCTCACCCCGGTTTAAGCGATGGTGCTGTCAAAATAAGCCCTATGATGAGTGCAGCTCTTTCAGTTTTGCAGTTTCCCAAGTGGGACGAGATGAAACAAATCCTCACCACAGTGTTCGCATGTGGCCGAGCAGAAAGCAGAGATTTACAGCATTTGAGCAGACATCCGTCTCCCCTGCACTGGTCATTGGCCCATGACATCTACAGATTCCATCTAACTGAATTAACCGTTTCTCCCAACCCAGGGATTTAATAATAGCCTCTTAAAATCAGCTCCTGCGTCTGGATGAGCCGGTAGGAAACATTTAACATAGCCGTTTACATACCTTATGAGGAAAGGAAGAAGCTTAGAGTATTTGATACAATGACACTGTTCTACTCTCCTAAACGAAAGTTATAATAAAAAAAGAGAAATTTGTGTTCGCTTTCTTTCACCAAATATATCTTAATAAATTACAATTGAAGATCGTTTCAGGTTCTGTACTCAAAACCATAAAATTTGTGTTTGTGGAGAGAAAAACGATGTTTGAGCAACCGAACCCCCATTATGCTTTCCTATAAACTTTGGCTGATGGTAATCCCACAGTTAGGCTGGTCCCAGAAGAACCCCCTGCAAGTCACTTTTGTGCTGTTACACAACAGCACATACGCACATACAAACACATACAGACAGAGACGCACACAAAACCTGAGGCTAACCTCTGTGTGCTTAAGTGCTTATTGTAATGTAAAAAATGTGTTTCACCAGAAAAAAAAAATGAAAAGAAAAAAAAACTGACAACAGCGTGACAGACTGCAGTGTGGTGAGGACCCTGAGGAGATCTGGGGTCAGGTTTTTACAGAATCACATCGGCCGAAGTTGCAAACTAACAAACACGCTATGGTTTTTGATACGCAACTGTGGCGACCACTCAACAATTTCTAACCATGCAATTTTCAGCAACTTCAACACAAAAATGCAGTCCCCTGGGGAGAGGATAAACTCCTGCAACTAATTGACTAAATCAGAGGGTTGTCTGACTTGGTGTACATTAGCAGAGAATGCAGCGTGGACCACCCTCTTAGAGCGTTCACACTGAAAGCTGGAGTCATGACAGAGAACTTTTTAAACCATTAAAAAAAAGGCTCCTAAGTTATTATAAGACACATGTAAAGTTTGTCCAGGAGCACCAATAAAGTCAATGTTTAACGGCTCACATGAGTAAACATTTATATGTATATACAGACAAATAAAAGCTATACACACATACCCTCCTTGACTTCTTCTGCGGGGGGGTTTAAACGCTCTTCTCTCCTTTGCTTTATGGCTTGTAGTTCCTTCTTCAGTTGTCGGACCTCCTTCTTCAATTCATCACTGTGAGCAAAGAAATAAACTTTATGAAAACAAACATACAGAATATATCCTATTCAACCAGTCCTATAACACTGATAAAAACAAACAGGTAGGGGACAAAATTAGAAGCTAAATCTAGCATTTGATTTCACTCAAATTGCATAAAATAAAATCTATCACAGAGAAAAACATTAAGGAAGTATTTCTAAATGTTATCATTAATCACCCAGTCTTATATTTATAGTGAATGAAAATATATATTTCAGTACAGATCCATCTGTGGTAAGTTAAGCTATATAAAGTCCAGTAAGACCTAACATCATTAGGATAAACCCAGCATGCATTGCACATGTGAAAAATATAACAAATTTTCATTAAGAGTATAACAAACTGCAATTTTTAAATCAATATATTCAGGCCAATTTTAACTGGATCCCTTTGCAGTTAAGATCATCGGGTCAAAGGTTAAGATCAGAAAGTAGAATTGAAATACCTTCATTATCCCATAGTGGGGAAAATTTTGATGTTAGAATGTAATAAAAGCAAGAAGACAAAAGAAAACTTACTGGTATGCACAAAACTATAATATAAATAAATAAATACAAATTTAAATTGTATTGCAAATGAAAAGAAAATATCAGTATAGTAAGAACAATGTTGGCTTTTAATAAATAACACATTCAGGTAAAAATGAGCAATATTCAAGTTAAAAGGAAAGGGAAAAGGAAAATGGTTTACAAAAAGTTGGAAAAAAATAATAAACACCACTGTAAAAAATGGGTAAAAAAAGAAGAATAGTAATAGGGTCAGAAAATAATGCTAATATTATTCCACATCTCAATGCTACAAGTTTAAATGGACAGATTTGAGATGTTACATCTGCAAATGTAAAAAGGTCAGAAAAAATAAAATAATTAAGGTACTAGAAAGTTTGTTAACCGCATTTCAATTGCTGCTCAAGAGAAAATAAGTCCCCAAAAATGGCCGCCTTCGTTAACTCCCTTGTCCTGCAGTACAAAGGTCCCGGGTTTGATTCCCAGACTGGGCTCTTTCTATATAAAGCTTGCATGTTCTTAAGATGGATGAAGCTGTTCTCTCCAGGTGCTTCCTTCCAAAGCCTGGTTAATCTGCCTCCAAGTGTCCTTAGATACGGGTGTTTGCATGCATGGTTGTTTATGTCCATGTTTGTGGGATGGACTGGTGACCAGTCCAGCATCAGCAGAGCAAACTTTGGTTGTGCAGTAAACTAAAAAAATGTTCTGCAATACAACTGAACAATGCCAAAGGTAATAAACAGGCTTTGTATTTCCTTTGCTCAAATCAGCACTAGTTAAAATTTATAATTAATGCTCATGGTCTCCATCTCCGATTAAACCTTTAACAGAATAGCAGAGGCAGGCAGAGGCATGTCTTTTACACACGGTACTGTCCCTCTTGGGTGAGGGCCCAAATCAAGCAAGGCCATCGATGCCAGATATTGTTCTCTGACATAAACGTTGCTGAGTAGAAATGTTATGTCAGGAAATAATGATATTGTTGTACGGCCTGACAGCTCCATTTTGGTCCCACTGACTAGCCCAAAAGCATAGGTAGGCTGCAGAGTCTGGGCTCTTGGCCTAGAAGCATGTAAGGCATCACCAGAGCAAACAATAGAAGCGTTTGTTTCTTACATCTGCCTCTCTGGACTGAGATTAATTTCTATTACTTTCTTTACTTTTATCTGGAGCTTTGGTTTGTTCATTAGTTTCTCACATTACACTTTATATTCAGAAATCATCAGGAGCAAAGCAGTGAGGTATCACACCAAAGGATATTTCAAAGGTCTATATCCTGCTTTTAAGCCTTTCAAAATCAAGTGTAGGCATAGATGTGATGAAATATTGCCTTTACACATTTGTTATTAAATATTAGTTTTTTTCCAACCAAGGGGTAGCATGGGGTGGGGGGTGGGTTGCTTCAATTCTAATGATTTTGCTCTTTTTTGAGAACCCTCTTTGAGTGAAAGAACTCTTGCAACGGAAAAACGTGTATTCCAGACTTAAACATTAGCTAAAAAGGGAATAGTTGCTGTTTCTGTTCAGATTAGTTACAAAATAAGCCAAATGGTCTCAACTTGGAGCAGAAATGATCTTGCACTGCCTCACATCACCACACACTGGAGACAGTAAGGCGTTCTGTTTACTAGGCAGGCACAGTCAAGGTAGGCGCCTCGTGGTGGGGGAGCAGTAATCAGTGTTATACGTACACCTTTCATCTACATACACGTCATGACTGACTGCTCAAAGAGCAGAATTAGTCAGACATGCATGAATGAAGCAACTGTCCCTTTTGGGCTAGATTTCGATGAAGGAATAGGATCATAAGACAATTAAAAGCTCTAAAAACGTTTGCTTTATACAGACCCTTTTAGAAAACAGGGGAATATTACCAGCTGTGTGTGACCCTAATACCATGTATCTTTTTTCATTTATTTCCCAGTTTTCGTGCAGAATTACACAAGGAATCTGTAAGACATACAGGCACAAATTATCTAGATATCTAAAGAAAGTGATTCTAGACAAATCCGGAAGTCACATCCCAAAGTCCTGTTAAGAGGTTTTCAAAGCATACCTTTATAATGGAACATCATAACTGTAAGAGTAATGCTCCACAAATGTAAAAAGAATATGCTGTTAAAATGAAAATATACTAAAAGAAAGGACATTTTCCACTAAATTGTACATTAGCTTGAACCCTTTCCCCCCAGATTTGTCCTATTTATATTATAGATACAAGAGTGTTTGAAACATTTCTTAGAGATTTTGGTATATTTTGACATAATTGTATAATGAAACAGTCGTTTTTGTAGATCCATGAAGTAAATAATCCTGCCATAATAAAAGATTGCTGTCGTGTCCAAGAAACCAGTTGGAACTCATTTATGCTTTGTGGTACTTTATCCAAAGAGGTAGTCATCAGAAGGCGGCTACACAGTAGTTATGAAGGGATTTACAAACTCAGCAACAATACACAACACCATAGTAGGCTGTGGTGTTCAAATGATGCTCAGTTGTTACTAAAGGGACCAATTGTGTGCAAAGAAAACATCCCACACATGTTGTTTACCTCAAATTCTGAACCCTCCTTCTGAATGGTACAACTCAGGCAACTCTTTTTCATTCTGTTATTGTCCAACGCTGCTGAGCCACAGCAAGGAATCATAAAACACGTAGGGTGAGGCCTTGAGAACCATCTTTGGACATCTTTGTTTCAAAGCAAAATATAACGCTATATTTAATATTAAAAATGGGTGCCTACTTATTGATTTTGCCATATGAACATAACAACATTTGATCACTTTTGCACATCTCCTGTTTCAGTACACCATGTGGAGGGGGACGACAGGACAACACAACAGCAGGACTCCTTTGTGAAAGGAGGAACTGGGGGTGCCCTGGCAGACCCCTGCAAAAAGACCTGGCCAATAATGTGCACGTTTCTATAATGTGGCTATAATGTGCATGTTTCTGCTTAAAAACAGACTTCCCAAGGGTGGCACAAGAACTGGATGTCCATCACTGGGGCCCTGTGCTAACAGCACAACACTGTGCAGGTCAATAGACATTTACCAGAGACCTCCAAGATTGGCGGTTTAACCATTGGCAGCCTGGGCTCTTCACAGATGAGAGAGGATTCAAACTGAGCACATGTGACAGACATGACAGTCTGGAAAAGCCCCAGAGAATGACATGCTGCCTACAACATGCTCCGACATTACTGGTTTGGCAGTGGGTCAGTAATGGTGTGAGGAGGCACTTCCTTGGAGGCCCGCACTGCCCTCCATGGGTGAACCAGCGGTACTCTGACTGCCAGTGCTGCCATCCCGGTCTCACAATAGGTGACTCCAGCATATGGTCTCACCCACTGTGAGACCATATGCTGGAGCACTTGGCCCTTCTGATGCACTAAGGTCGCCAAGGTGAATCAAGCGCCTGTATGATAAAAAAAAAAAAAAAAAAACTAATTGATGCAATGCACTGGCATGCTTGTTCTTCAGACCTAAATCCAATCAAGAACACCTGGGATATCTGGCCTCATTCCATCCAACAAGACCATGTTGCACCACAAACTGCCGAAGAATCGACTAATGTTTTGTGCCCAGCGCAAACACTGATCCTTAAGTCTTAATCTACCTGTTGGATAAGCTTCTCCCTGGTCAGAACAGATTGCACTCAGAATGGATAATTGTCTCCCTTATTTATTTATTTATTTTCAATGAAAGCTAAGAGCACAATTTGTATTCTGAAAGAGCATTGATTCCTTCGACCAAAGCATATTAATTGGCAGAACAATCAGCCTCTTGTCTGACAGCCTATATTCTGAGTTTAGACCTTCATACCATCTGCCAGGGCTGCCTCATGCTAGAGACCAAAGGCCACCTCCCTATCTTGCAGGCGCCTCCCCTTGGAGGAGAACCAATAGTGGTTTGCCAACCTCTCCCGCCCAGATGGGGAATTTCCTGTAAAGGCCAGCTGGATGAAGCCCATGACAACTTCAATGCTAGGTAGCACTGATAGCACTTCCAAACCTCTGCTCTGGAGAGAAAAGCTTGAGATAGACGTTCCACCATCCTATGTACATGGTATCCTGAGGTCGAACACTCCACTTTCAATTATTGACACACTTGTAACGCACTGTCCTACATCTTTGCTAAATTTGCTACTGCCCACGGTGTGTCCATCCCAGTACTCAAAGGCCTGACCCCACTCCTGATATGGAAGTTTGCTACTATGCATCTCAGCCATTAAGACCCATCACGAGTCAACTCTGCACTGGAGACCATGAGTTTTGGGGTCAGGAAATACATCTCCAGTCAGAAGACAAAGAAGACTTTTGCAATATTCCAGAAACCTTTTTTAAATTGATGTGGGCTTTCAGCTGTGTGCTCCTTTCTCATCAATGCTCACAGACCGTGCCACTGGCTTAAAATGCGGCCCTGACTCTCTTCTTCAAATTTTCAAGTACTTGAAAAAAGAGCACTTGTGGGGTCATATAAGTCCAGATAGATTGTATTTTTGGTATCCATTTTCTGTCTGTGCTGCAGCAGATGCCGATGTTGCACAATGAGCTAGAGCAATTCAGGAAGCATTGAACTCCTTTCTGTCCTGTCCCCCACACCTATCACGTCAGCAGCTGCTGGTGGGACCGTCAAAATCAGTGATATCAGATCCACTACTCTCTGAGCTCATCCACCCACAGCCTTTTTAATGATTTACCTTATCATCAAACTGAAAATTAGCGCATAACAGCACCCTATGTTGCAGACCCAATCATTCTACATTCTCAATCCTCAATCCTCCACATTCCAGTGTGTGGAACACACAGCTCTGTCCAGCAGCAAGCCCGAGTGTAAACCCTGTGCTGTTGCCAAACTGTAGTCCTTTCAATCTAACTCCCCAAGACATTCTCCGAGGAATGTAAGATGGTCAGGAGCTCTAAACTGGCTCATGTCCATGATCATTTGCAAAATTATGTTATGTTGTTAAATGCATTATAAGGTTGTGAGAGACTTGTTTTTTCACTAGACATGTTCCTCGGAAAGGTGATGCTGGTTTGTTATGTATTTATCCTTCACAAGGAGACAAGTTAGAGAGGTAGGAGAAAAGGGGTTACAGGGCAATGTTGAAGTTGGAGTGAAGGTAGAGAGAGGTGCCACATGTCACACATTCTGTTTTGGTGTACAGTGTTCAACAGCCCACCTAGTGGTGAAAATTTGCCTATAGTTCCTTTAACTGCCAGCTGTTTGGTTATTCTCCTACCACTCACATTCTCAGTATACGGAAAATGTGTGTGGATACTTATTCCAGATGAGTATGTATCTGAGGGTGGAATTAGACTCAGACTTGTTGCAGGTTATGACGTCTCTTGTTGTCACTACAGCTGAATTTCATAAAGCCTCCCTGTGATGAGAATTATCCCTTCTGAATGCTGAGCGCGAGTCATGCAAGGGTTGTAATTACTTAGCAGCTGATTTGTATTATCCTCAACCTGAGAAGATATTGACCTGCTTGGCTCATTGTTAGATGGCCACATTTCGTAATGTCCGTCACCAGTATTCACACATCTCAGGCATGTCTCAGCCTCTGCTCAGAACAGAGAGTATTTTCCCCTTTGCTGTTCTTTTTTTTCACACAGGGTGCCTATGAGCACCTAATAGCACATGTCAAAGACTTGGTTTTAGAAGTTGTTCTGGGCAAGTAAGTTCTTTTCCTTGTGGTTAGGAAGGACTTAGTGGGGTAAACAGTACATCCTGCTGTACCTTTAACTCACTAGCAACAGCCTCAAAAGCAAAGCTTATATGAGAAACGCTGGTTATGTGCTATAACCCCAAATTGTATTAACTGGGTACAATCCTTTAGGTTTTCAGCCTTACTAGTTCTGGAATAGCTAACACAAAAACAAACAAAAAAATTATACTTGGAAACCAATTAACTAATGTGGGTGCTATTTATACAGACCACAGAAACTCCCATCAACAAAGTAGGGATGAACTGAACTATTTATCATGGTCCATTGAACCACTACCTGAGGTGATTTTAAGTCACATGCAATGGCTCCTCACACGATAATGACAAGAGTAAAGCTACTATAGTTTCTGTAGGACCAGTTTTGTTTCCTAAGTAGCACTATTTATGCAGAAAATTGCCATATGTGGTAATGCAGAACTGAGACTTACAGCTGGACAAACTATAAAGTCAACTATATGTAAAGATAAGTTTCATTAGACTAATAAAACTTTCTTTCTCTTGATGTGAACCACATAATTTCACAGGGTGCGAGTGCTCTGACAGAAAATACTAGGCTCCACATACATCACACAAACTGCCTGATATATCTGTGGACCTCATAACATCACTGATATATAATTATAAATGCCAAAATATTTCCCAAACTATTCTTTTTTTTTTGCAGGGTAAATTATCACAGCTAATGGAAAATACTGTTTCTATGAATCAGGGTACATGGCCTGCATCAATGTTTAGCATTGTGATAGCATCAAAATAACATAAACATGGATGGCAGGAAAAAAAGCATTATATATCTGAAATCATCATACTACCTCCACTAACTTCTTAGTTTCTTCATATTTTGTATCCTAGTGCCATATGGACATCCTAGTGGGCATAGTTAGTTCAAATCATTCACTGGACCAGTTCCCCTTCCTCTATCATTGCATAATCTAGTTAGGGAAAATGTTTCCAGTCAAAAACCAAGAGCGCACATTTTCAATTTGACAGCACGATTCCCTCTTACTTTCACTCAGAACTTGCAATGCTCATACTCAAAAGTTCTGCTTCCTATCAAATCTAAGTTTCTTTTCACAATCTAATGTTTCTTGTACTCTTATTTACTTCCTTCTCTTCATGCACATATCTGTCTGCTCGAGTCAGAGATTTGCTCACAAACAGTTTTCTCTGCTTGTCGATTGTTTTTTCTTTTTGCTCACTCTCAGATTGGAGTGGGATCGTTGCCTAGCAACCTTTCCAGCCAATAGAACATCAGTCTCAGAAAGGGTGCGCTTGTTTTCTGTTACTGAATTTGCCTCTGTTGCTTCATCTGTATTCTGATTGGAGCAGATCCGTTTCATTTCAATTCAATTATTCAATTATATTTTATTGATCCCCAAAGGGAAATTCAGTTTAGGTACAGCCTGTCCAATAGCCCAGTTTGCAGGGTATTATAACCTGGGTTGCTGTTCCCACTATCACTAACAGCTGATTGTTTAAATGGGGTAGTGGGAAAGTGGTGTAAGAAACAAAAGACGTTGTTGCTTGTTTAACATTATCCTTTTCTTGGAGCACAGGTGAACACTACAGACCAGGCACATAGTAAGTCTCATGTTCTAAAATGTTCTGACCCTTGACCCTTTCAGACTTACCATAAAATTCATACCTTCCTTTTTTTCCCTGCTTGTGGAGGACCATCGATGTGGAGGACCAAGCATTTACTGGCCAAATAATGTTTTCTAATTACTCACCTCACCAATCATATTAATATCAGTTTGGGTAATTTAAAAACTTAAGATTACATAATGATGTTATTTGACATTTTTTTAATGATACACTATTAACTCTGGTTAGATAAAACATTTTTATAACAAATTACAGCATCCTACTAGCATAGTATTTGTTACTTTTGTCTTTAAAGATTTGATTTTAATCAATTTGATCGTAAATAGAGCCTTTCTGTTCATATTTACCATAATAACATCATTTCACTGGAATTCACTCATTGCACTTACGTACAATTCTTAATCGAACAAAAGCAATGACGATGAGCGTGTGTGGAACTCTCAGTGTAGTTGCAAAAAAAACAAACAGTCCAAGATCAAGTGTAAATAGGTGCAAGAAGATGTTTGATTCGATAAGGGATAAGACTTGGGTTTAACTGGGAAAACAGCAGGAATGTTGGAGTTCACTAAAGCTGGAGCTAGAGCTCAAGAAGCATTCTGATGAATGATAGACATGGGAATAAAAGTCAATGCTTTTTAGATCTTTCCTCCTAGCTGCTGTTTTCCTGCGAGGTATTAAATCACAGTTTCTGACTTATTTAGTAGTTGCATTAATGGTCACCATCTGGTATTTCAGCATAACTGCTGGTAGATGGTGCCACATCCATTTATCTCAGCTCATTACATCCGGTGCTGCGGTTCTATGTCCTAGGAGGTTCTAGGCCCAAAAAGGACTATGAAAACACTATCAGGATGAATTATTTTATCATAACCAACTGTATTTTGGTCCATTTAGCAGAGGCATATAACGTGAGCATGTACCTTTAAAGCCTCATATTGGTGTGATGATTAGAATTTTAAAAGTGAATTTAATGAAACACGGTTGAAGTTACTCATTTATTTGAGAATCAAAATGATGGAACTTCAACCATCATTTATGAAGAGAAATGAAGTATCAATATACAGCAGAGGACCTTGACCTTGAATTAGTTTCATCCATCACCAAAAAGACTCTTCATATGTCCACCCGTCCCTCTGTTATCTATTCATTCTTCACTCATTTTTAGTAAATTTGATTCCAGATAAATAGACCCAACTGACAAGGCTTGAGTCATTCTGAATCCTATTTGTAATTACCAACTTGCGCTGGCAGCCAGATTGTATTTGGGGGCTGCCAGCTACTGTCACTCCTTCAGAAAACGCAAAAAATCTGAAAACCAGAAAGCTGTGGATGATTAACTTTTCATAAAGAAAGCATATAAGGTGACTGGCAGTAGACCAAGAAATCCCTCATGATCCCGAACCGTGCAGCGTCTGCTAGGAGTCTACAGCTGACACAGGAATTTGACAACCTTAAAAGTAGTACAGTGATGACTGTATGGTTCATTAAAAAAATTCAGTAGCTTTTCCAAAATGCAAAAACAGACGTAGTTGCCTTTTGAGGAATTCTTTGTGGTCCTTTATAGCCTTCAGCTGTCATTAAGAAATGTAAATACTGACAAAAATCAAGAAACTTCGGTTTTCAAACATTGGCAAAGGGATTATTTAGATGAGTCAAATATATGTTTAAATATAAAAATTTACCTGCTAGTCTTGTTTAAAGTAAGCACATAGCAAGCATGACAGCAGTGGATTTAAGCCAGTGTATGGACTTAAAAAGTGATGCTGATGGATGTGATAGAAAAACAAGTGTCTGGGTAAACGTCCCTTGGGGGCCTTCCATGCTGACTGAGGCCACAGACAACTGCGGGGCTGTGCAGGAGACAAGGAGTTCAATCTCAGATCGAGGTCTGAATGACTGAGGAATAAAGGAAGAGTAGGATAAACACATTAAAATGTGCTGTGGTCCTTGAACTCCCTTTAGGAGTATTCTAATAGATTAAGAATTTCTGAATTTATATAATTTATTTTTCTATTGCTTTTTTTCGTGAATCTTGAATGCAACTTTCACATAATCATTCTGCAGTGCTGCCAGGCACTGGTAAGAAAGCGCCCTCTTTGAGGGCCTGAAGATGTGATACTCTGGCCTTTCCAAAACATATACAATCTCACTGCCAAGAACTGGATTATCTCATGTAGTTTTCTGCACCAACATGGCGTAGAATACCTTCCTGATCTCTGTGACCTTTCCCTGAGAACTCACTGGGTTATGACCAATGACATGAGACAGGTGCAGCCAATTAATACGCAGTTACATGTTGTCTGGGATATGCCCCCTTGGTCAGGATAATTAGGGCCTGATGTCCCCTTTAAATCAGCTTTTCTTTGAGACTAAGAGTCTACTTTCTAAAAGTTCTGTGCATATTCCAAAAAATAAAACAGAACTAGTGTCAATGGCCAGGAAAGAGAATAAGTAGCACAGAAAACAGTTAGTTCTGAACTACAACTAAGTGTTCAGACAAATATTAGCATGTTAAAGTCTAAAAGAAAACATACTGCATGGCACAAGTCTTAATTACAAGGTTGTATAAATACTGTATGTGTTTAAAACTTGTGAGGCCAAGGCCACAACTGCGAGCTGCAACTGTGATGGACACTGTTAGACTTTAGTTAACTAATTATAAGGTCAAAAAACTGGCTATGTTGTTGTTTTAACTTTTATAGTAAGTGTAGTAATGCTTAGATTTCAAACAAGTTCAAGTGTTAAATTAATCATTTGTTACCTTTTTGACTGAGTAAAAATACTGATCTGTTAAACAATTATTTGTGATTTAAACCTAAACCAAGACGAAAGCTATTTTATTGCATGAAGAGAACAGTCTGTTTTTAGTGCCATCTCAACAAATCAGAAATATAAATATATATGTGGAAATATACCATAAAAAAATTAAAGGACTTCAATATTTAACACAAGCAGAATACAAACAGAGAAAATCAGAATTCTTGGACAAGCATTTTTTCAAAAGATCCTATTCTTTAAACTTGTAAAACTTCATTATCTTTTAAAAAATTTGACGTATTTGTTTTATTGGGTCAGTTTCTGCGACCTTAGGTCCCTATTAACTGTCAGTATTTGTTTCAGTACTTGAACACATGCTCAAACAGCAACAAGATGAGAAAGGGAGGAGGTTGGCCTTGTTGCAGGGATGTGAACAAATAAATGACTCCCGATTAACTATCATTTAATGGTTTATTAGATTTAAATTTTTTGCATCCGGTAATTGATAACACCCACTTAAAAGCTATTTTTTTAGGGGTGGAGTCATGTCATCCACTAGGGTGGCTGCTGTTTGTTCTTAACCAGAGCCTCACTGGTATTTGCAAAATAAGTACTGCTAGAGCAGAAACATTAATCAATCCAGAATCAGGTCTGAGATCCTTTACTGTGTAATGATGACAAGAATGGAGAATGAACTTTATGTTGTTCTGTTTGTAGATATAAACACAAGATAAACTCCTAAAGTTATCACCCAAATAGTGCCCATTAAGCTCTAGATATAAGCAAAAAAACTGGTCGCTTATCAATTAATCGATAGTCGAGCGATAAGATCAGTGGACAATAGATTATTTTTTTAATCAATAAATTGTATCTTTAACTTGTTGTATTTGTTTAGACATGCAACAGTGATATGAATGCAGTTCAGGATTGTGAGATGTTTAACCAATGCATTTTTGCATATTTATCATAAGCCATTACTGCAGTATTGCCCATATTTTCATGTCAGTGTAGCCCTACCTGGAAGTTTTCATTGCTTTGCTCATTAATGATATACCATCAAATCAAAATTTCAATCTGCCTTAAGTCAAACCTTAAACTCTAACCCAAACCAGGACCCTAAAGACAACTTTTTCCTTTAAGAAATACAAGCAGAACCCAAAGGGTTAACAGCCCAAAATTATGTTATTCCAAATTTACGACTATGCCGTAATAAGTGTACATAGACAATGTCCAAATTGGATGCCATCTTAGATTTTATGGATAGTATCCCTGCTTGGCTCATTAAAATCTTTAAAGTATAGGTATATACAGTAGCATGAATACTAGGCTCTGCAGGCCTATCCCTGTCGTCTGGCTGCAGAAACTTAAAAAGCGATTACCAGAAGCAGCAGATGGAGGAGGGCCCTGCTGGCAGGAGCAGCTCACACTGTGTCCCAGAGCCATATGGAAGCATTTTGCTTCCCTAGTCATGCCCCGTTGGGGTTTAACAAAAGTGGCGACTACCACATACATCGCTTTTGGGACTTCATTCTGTTGGGTCTTTTATAAAGCACCCCTCCTACCATTAAAGAGGCCTTTTTTAAAGACAAAACTAAGACTTGATCAATAGGAGGACAAAAGGAGTGTCCAAGCCCGACTCAAAGACACAAAAACTCCACTTACAAATGGATTCAAACACATCGTTTATTTTTTTATTGCCATCATAGCACACACATTGTATATATATATATATATATATATATATATATATATATGGGACTCCTAATGGCAGCCTTGTCTTTGATGATTGCGATTCAACATTTTACTTTAGCATACAGATGAAGTTAAGCAATTAGTCAAGTTTACATAATTTTTATTTGTGTTTAGCCCTAATTTTAACATCCCAGTCCTAAATAAAATCTGTTGCAACCAATGAGCTCAGTATAATTTCAATGGAGGTTGTGAAAAAGTTTAAAGCAGCATTAGGTTGTAAAACTGTGTCACAAACTTAGAACATTTCAATGCACTGATCAAAACTTGGAAACCTTCTGCTCACTTTCCAGCAAGACAACAAACAATGAACTGGGGAAATATTCTCAAACAAACCTTAAAGACTCTTTTATCGTAAAGCAGCTGCATTCATGTTGACACTGGATAGCTATACGCTATATACTAATTAAGGGTGGAACTCTATGAGCTCCGATGTGATTTTTTTCAGCACTCAGGCTATGTAGATCCACGCACTACTAGTAGTAATGCATAGTATGCATCACTGTGCAGTCACAGCAGAGTTTGTCACAGAAACTTCCCCAGTGTTATCAAGCAGGTTGGGGGACGTATTCTGTGATTGCTGCTCAAAGAAGATCTCTTTTTTACTTTATCTACACTTCTGAGCACCAACCATGAGTTAGCACATTGTGGAATGCTTCATTGATTGTGTACGCACCAGTTTGCCCCACTTACTCTAAACACACAGTGCATTTCCAGAAGAACCAGTATAGGGACAAACATGGCTTGTTTATGTCATGATTCAGATATTTTACTTTGAATTTTCCTCTTGTCTGACATTCTTGTCAAATTGCTGCATAGCTCCCACCAAACAGACCAGGAGTCCCACCAAACAGAACAGGAGTCTGCCTGGTTCAGAACCACACAAGTACTCCTGCAGAGAAGCTTCTACACTCTGACTATCCTCGGCAATTTCAATTAGATGTAAATGATACAATTTTCCTTTGAATCAGACATTGTGTTCTGACCTTTAGAGTGACTTTTGAAAAGCTATTAATGATGTTGGGTTCCATCTGGATAAGAGTTGTCGAAAAAAAATTTAGGCCTTGGCAATTAATTTCAACAACACAGTTTTCAAATTACGGAGGCCCTTAATTATTAAGAGGAAGAAGCTACATTTCTCACGCAGGCTTTTTAGGTGGTGGTAATACAGCTAAAGTGGGTTGGTACCGCACAGAAGGGAAGAAAGAGTTGCAGCTAGCAATGAGATCCATGCAAGCGAGAAGACAAAGGTTACAGCAAAGCCCTGCAACAATGGACTCTGAACAAGCAAGCTCATGAAAACAATGAATCCTTTGAGTTAAACATCTAAATCGTTGTTTTTAATGCAAAGGAAAATCATTCGCTCAGCACTTATTCTGATGTTTGCAGATCTCCATTTTCTAAACTCAATCTTTTTCCACAGTTGTGTGCAAATTTTGTGTTGATTTCTTTTCTGCCACATCCAATTACTAAAAAAAAACATTTCAGTTTGGGGTTTTAACTGAACAAAAAGCTGACAAGTTATGGGAGAATACCTTTTTTAGTCATTGTACCATCTTGTTTTCTTTCTTCCTGACGACTGGACAGCAGTTGGTCGTCCTTGTGCACAGAGGAGCTGAAAGCCCACAGCCAAGCAGCAGTGGGAGAGCTGTGCTCACCCTGCAACAATGCCCCCTTTGTCCTGGACTAACACTGTACCTACCAGCCTGCTCTTTGATTTCCTGCCAAGACAAACCACTGTGTTGGGTTACAGTTCTTGTGGCAAAACAATCTGCGCTTGTGTTTAATATACTACAGTCTGCCTACATTGGGCTGGCTGTCAGTCAGGACATACACACACTGAGGGAGAGCCTGCTCCTTATCCCATTAGTGCTAATGAGAGAAGGGTATGTTCATTATGTGTGTTGAGGGCTACCTGCTCAGAGGATATAGAGGAGAAATAACTGGAGCGACCCTAAGCATCAAAGAGAGATGAAAGACAAATCACCATCCGTTCTTCTCGGGTCATTTTTCAGACCACTGTCGTCCCACAGACCGTCACCTTCCACTACCACCTTCTTTTCACACTCACACACACATGCTGGCTCAGACACACTCACTGTTTGCTTCAACAGAGAAAGTAATTTGCGTTCCATGCCAACATTCCTACTTCCAAAAGCAGGTCGACTGATGTTGGTCCAGTGAGCTATAATTGAAGCGTGTGTGTTTTTTTGGTGATGGGGAGTAAAAACAGGAGTAAACGTGAAAGAAAGGGAGGTCAGGAAAGCGGAGTTTGGTAGCAGGAATCAGGAAGATAAAAATCTGATGCGATATCCCCAAATTTCAAGGTATCAATACCTGATTTTTATGTTAGGTATTGATACCTGAGAGATGACCTTGTCGGCTCTCAGATATCAAAAAACTTTGGAGTTCTTTTTAAAATTTAGAGACACTGTTACCGACTGGGCAGATATTGGAGTTTAACAAAGAGCCAGTCCTGCTTAAAAAACAACTTGAATGTTTATTTAGGTTCTTATAAAGTATAATATATTGATTTTTTTAACTACAGTTTTTTCTGTACTCATAGGATATGCAGGATGTAGAGAGGTTTTTCCTAAGGACTGACAACTTTTTGTCCTTAGAACTAAGGAAGCTATAATGTGGGAGTGATTTGAATTCAAACCAAAGGACAGCGGTGAAGCACCAAACCTGTGAGAGACGGTTTGTAACATCAACCAAATGTGGCCATACAACAAACATCAACACCTAAAACATTATCATCCGATGCAGTTTTCACAGATCTTCCCTACAGTCCACCATCCATGGTGTTTAATCCACAAACCAAATACAAAAGGGGCCGTAAACAATGGTGGGAAATTGGAGACAGTGTAGTTTAGTGAAATTGTAAAGAGATGCTACCATTTATTATCATTAAAAATTCAGCAATGTCTACAAGTTTTAAAGGTGCCGACACCCAGTAGAAATTGCCTGATGAGGAAACTGCTCTTATTCATATTTAGTGATTTTGTTGTTAGTTTGATTTTTTTTTTTTGTTTATAAAACATTTTCTTGTTTTCTCTGTCTGAGTTCAATAATTTATATTTAATTAAGTACAATTACGCTTACAGGGAACTCATAACCCCTTTTATTTATTGTTTCCATTGTGCAATGTTGTTTTTTTCCTTGTTAATGTTTTTGGATTGTTTATTTTTCTGTTAACAGAGACCAAAAGTTCATTTTATTTGACTTTATTTTTATTGATTTATTTCAGATATTCTAAATGTCTTCCAGCTCCAGTGGAAACTGTTTTTTTCAGGAAAGTATTTACTGATCTTTTTGAGATAGGTGTACTTGTGGTATTATGATAATATTAATTGAAAATGGCTTCCAAACCAACATATTATGTTTATTGCAAAAACTCCTGGGTCAATTTGCTGTCCAGCAAAATGAAAATGTGCTTATTGTGTTTATTGTTTGCAGATGAAAAAAAAGAAAGCTTTAGCAAACCCACCACAAACCCATAAGAGTAACCAGCAGGCACAACAAAGCGCCTTTCTAGCAGTGATTTCCTGCCACAAATGACAAAGAGTTCAGGACAGTTTTAGGAGAGGCTCCACCAGAATCGTCACATTACTCCTTTATGAAACTCTTCATGTGGTCGGAGGAAATGTCAAGGTAGAGCAAACAATCCCAGGATTTAGTTTACAATCAACTTAGATTCTCACATTTTTTTATGTCCTATGATACTAAACCTCTTTGGTCTTTTTTCTACTATAATCTTTTACAAATAAACAATATGTTTGAGGATTAAGATGTTAGTTATAAGAGAACTCTGTTCTGTTATAATCACTAATGTTTAGGATCCTTTCAGCCGGACTTACGACCTCTTTTCATCTACAGTCACCCAAACAAAGGTTTAGTGATTCTACTTTGGTTTAAGTTATTTTCATACTTTATCCCACAGCACCACCATCAGGCAATCAGCTTACATTACAAGTTCACTAATGACTTCACTATCTTGCTTTCATGTGTGGGAGCGAAATCAAAGAGCAGATAAATAGCAATAAGAGTGAAAATGAAGTAAAATCCACAGCTCCACACCTGCGGCTGGACTTCTTCTCCCTCTCCTCCTCGCCGGGCTCTTCTGCTTTCTCTCCTCCTTTCTCTTTCCTAAGCTTCTTACTGATCAGCTCTTTCATCTTCTCCCTCTCATCCGAGTCATATTCCTCACCGCTGTGTCCTTCGTTGTCCACATCACCTTCTGCCTCACTGCCTGACTAAAAAGAATAAAAGCAAACCATATCTGTAAGTGTAAATAGTAATGGGAAACATTGGACTTGTCCATTTATGTTTAACATCCTGTCTGACTTACATCGCCTGCGTTCCCAGATTTCGCTTTCTTCTTTCCCCTTTTCAAAGTAGGAGAAGATAGAGTTAAAACTGAAAAACATCTGTAGTATTATTGAATAGTTAGAGCACGTACTTAACAGCTGGAACAGAGCTCAGTCTGGGGTCATCTTTCAGAAGGTCGTGGCTGCTTTTGCTTTTTCCCTTTAATGACTGAGGAAACAATAACAAACACAAAACAAATACCTTTGATTTAATGAACCGCTGAACCACTTTTCCACTGACTAAAATATAGTTAGAAATGAGAAAGCGGAAAGTAAAAAGGATTCCCCTTAAACATTTGTGATTAGGCTGTTTTTCATATCTAACAACTAGTTACGCTTCAAGGGAAAGTTATCAGCTTTACCTAAAAGGTGAAAAGACACATTTTACGTCTCTAAAGAAAAGGAAGCAAAAACCATTTGATTCTGATAAAATAAGGTTAGACATTCTCGTGGTTTTCAGATATTTTTTTTTTATAGCCTAAATAGAATTCCAGCGACGGGCACAACGAGCAGATATAAACAGACGTGCAATTCTGCATTTTATCGGGTTGAAAAAAAACAAAAAACAAAAACACACTCTGACCATTGGTTAGTTCGGATTGACAGACCAGTTGTTTGGGAAATCTTATGAACCTGGTCACTTCACCCCTGCCTTAAAAGCTGGCTCTCTCTCTGTTGGCAGCATCACATCTCTTCACCTGCCAGCAAGGCTCAGGGGGAGTCGATTACAGAGTTTGAAGGTCTTCACCTTTTCACAGCACTTTTCTCACATATATGTGCAAACAAGAAGACAAATGTGTTTAAAAAACACCTTTTCTGCAGCCGTTACAATCATTAAAATTCAGTGTTTCGGCCTGGTTACAGTGTCATTTTGACGACTTTCAGTGTAACTTATGTGTAAGCTTATTCCCTGGATACAGATTGCTTTGAGTTCAATAATAAGGATATAAAATTAAAACTAACTAGAAAACCTTGAGAATCGAGAAGAAATGTATTTTATGTAATAGAAATAATTATAAAACATCATGTCAACTTATTTTATTACTAAACCTCAGCTTTACTAATAATGGCCATAATTATAAGCTTGGAAAGTTCAGTTTAGGCAACTGGACGTGAAGTTTTCTAGAAGACGTTTCGCCTCTCATCCGTCAGTTCTGACTGATGCAGGAGAAAACAGGAATATATATACTGGAGGTGTGACCAAAAGTTCTGTGCATTCTTCACTACACTGAACAGCATAAACCACATTGTCAGTCTTTATGCTGTTCAGTGTAGCAAAGAGTGCACAGACCTGTACATTGGAGACCAAGCAACCTCTGCACAGGCGCATGGCTCAACACAGGAGGGCTAACTCCACAGGACAGGACTCAGCGGTCCACCTACGTCTGAAGGCTAAAGACACTCGTTTGAGGACAATAACGTCCATATTCAAGCCAAGTAAGATGGACGGTTTGATAGGGGGGTCAAAGAGGCCATCTTTGTTAACCTTGAAAAGCCATCCCTTAACTGAGGAGGTGGCCTCAGACATAATTTATCCCCCACATACAAAGCACTTTAAGGAACCTTACCCAAAAGATTCACCTCACACCTTCCTCCACCTGACTCAACAGAGCCATGTGACCGAAACCACTCTG